>APFE031133826.1:10203-24254 GCA_000404065.3 Pinus taeda
AAAATAATAATTTATATATGATGATAGTAAATAATTTAGATTAATTTTTTATTAGGGAAACCATACGAAAGTTAAAAGTTTATTTTCTATAGAAAGACATAAAATAAAAGAGTATTAAGATAACAAAAATTGAAAAGTGGGTCTATCTGACTTTGGAAGTGAGTAGTAAGAACTAGAAACTAGTTAACCTTGTTGCAACCTCTAGATGGGATGCCTCCAGGTAGGTGTAAGATGCCAAGGTGTTTTTCAATGTGTTCTATCTTTTATTTTTTCAATTTAATATTTTATTGTTAAGCATTAATAATAATAATAATAATTGGATTTCCTTCTAAACATTAGAGTACATGATAATATTTAAAAACTTAGGTTAATCTTTTATTAGAGAGACCATACCAAAGTCAAAAGTTCACTCTCCATAGAGAGGTATAAGATGACAAAGTATTAAGATGACAGAGTATTAAGATAACCAATATTAAACATACAAAAGTTGAAAAGTGGGTCTATTCGACCTTAGAAGTGAATAGTACGATCTAGAAACCAATAAAATAAAGACAATAGAAGCTAAGAGGAAGGATCAAAATATGTGGCTGCAGCCTTGATGGGATCTTTTTAGTTACCTAGGATGCCTCCAACTAGGTGTGGGATACCAAGGTGTTGTTCAATGTGTTGAATCCTTTGATCTAGGTCCTTCATATGGTGATGTAGATGCTCAATTAAATGGAGGATATTAGTCTAATGCTCGTTCCAGTCCAATAAAGTTCTTTGAAGGAGGGATTTCATGTGCCAATATAAGTCTATTATGTGCATGTACTAGTTGAAGCATCCATAAGTATGCCCAATATGGTAACCACTATGCTAACTTAGTAAACACCTCCACGTCTAATATGTAATGCTTATGAGAGGTTCCTACCCCCTCAACGCAAGTAAGATCCATTTGGATGGGCCTTAGAGTGAGCTTGTGAAAAATGGGAAGTAGTTTCCTCCAACTAACGATGCATATGTGTGCTTCCCCTATGGGCCCGTTCTTGGTAGTAAGTTGCTCCTCTGCAGATGGGGCACACTAACGAGTCATGGAGGAGAGGCTAGAAACAATTAGGTGGTATAGGGCTAAGGGAGTGGAGACGAGAGCTTTTGCAGGCTGAGGGAGTGCCACGTGGAAGAGCCATGGGTCAGAAAGATAGCACGACAAGTACCACAGACAATTGAAATAGCCAACAACTTCCAAGGATGAAGGAAGAGAGCCAACTAGAGAAGGAGCATGGCGAGAAAAACAATGCCAACTAGTGAAAAGGCCCAAAGGCTAAGTCTACATAAAAGTTGCAGAATACTAAAGAAAATAGATAAAAAAACCCATCGAAACTAACCAGAGTTAAAAGCACTAGAGGAATAAAGAAGAACAGTCGAATGAGAGAGAGAACTTGGAGTCATAATCCTAATTAGGAGTAGTTCAACATAGCTGCAACTAGGACCATTTTTTAGCAAGATATATTATTTGCGCCTTGCATGTAGAAAATCTTGGATGAAAAAGATGCTTGACTTCCACCTAACTTACAACAGAAAAATAACTACAGAACGAGCATAAACCTTCTTGAATTTTGGAAATAACCATTGATAATGCAGTTCCATACAACAAAGGAAGAACCAACTCCACTAAAGTGATGATTTCCAAATCCATGTTTTCATATGTTGTTAGGTTAAGGATCCAAGGAGTGGGTCAAGAGAGAACCCTAATCAAATTATCGTGAGCCATAACTTGTGATACATGTTTGTTTTAGGCTAGTCACCATTAGCATCAAAACTATGCTTTCTCTAAAAAAGAATGTAGGGAACAATAACCATAATTGACATAAGCTAGCACTCCACAAGAGTGGAGTTTGTACAAATAGACAGATTGTGCAAATTACAATCAAGTATCGAGTGTGGGGTGCTTAGTGAATTAATGTTGTGAATGATCAACTAAATGCATATAATTGGGATAATACAAACATATTCACTATGGGTGTGCATTGTCATGTCCCTTGGTCCTTTGACCAGGTGGGACCATGACAACCTACCCCCCTCCCCCCTTCCCCCCACTTTTCCTCATAGTGCACCCCATCTAGGGCTGAAAGGTATTTCTAAATACACTACAAATACATTTCCTTAAGGGGGGAATATGGTAAGAGGTTCTCAGTGGAGAAAGTTTGGGTAAGGAATGAAGGATTCCATAGTTAGCGAGTAGTTCATTGATTATTTTACCTATTCATCGAACATGGGAGGGAATGATAAATAGGATGTTGATAATTAGAGAGGATACCCAATAGATAAGTGCTTCCAGTCACAAACAATTGCATACTTTGTCTACCAATATACCATTGTGGATTTTTTGTAGCATGTTCACAATGAGTTGGGAGTCCTCTTCCATAAAGAGCTTGGTAAATCCTTAATATTGTGTAATTTCTAGACCTAATATAAAATCCATGAGTTCATTTGCATTGTTATTGTTAAGGCATTGCATGCTTGAGTAAATGTAAAGAGGCATGTCGTCGTGGTCACGAATGATGCCACCATATCCCATTAGTCTAGGGTTTCCTTTAAACACCCCCTCAAAGTTTAATTTGAGGGAGGAGGGAGGAAGGGGAGACAAAACAAATGGATTGGGGGAGGGGGAGGGGGGGATGGCAGGGAAAAAGGAAGAGTATGATGGAGAAGGAGGGTTGACAAGGTGCCAACTATGTAGGAGCCTATATTTTCTACCATGATACTTTCAGTCTTGGGAAGATTAGGAGAATGAAAGAATGGGTTCTTTGATGTTACAAAGAATGGAATTCAAGAGAGAAACTAGGGGAATGGAAGAGCCCTTGAAAATTATTTTGTTGCACTCTTTCCATATTTCCTATAGGAGGAAGTTGGGGGGTAATTTCCATATGTAGTTGAGAATAAAGTTGGAAAATGCTTTTTAGTCAACTTGTGATGGTATTTAAGATACTGGACGTGTCCCTGTCAGAGTGAGTAACGCGTCCTTCTAGCCTATCCATAAGTATGAGGAGAAATAACAACTTTTGAATTGATGTTCTAGGTTTTCTAGATGGAGAAGACAAAGTGAGCATCTAGATGGTCCTTAGTAATTATGCTTTTGAATATTGTCCCATGTTAGAGTCTTATTTTGCATCAGAAACCATAGAAAGAAGGATATATTCGACCAAGTGTTATACTTCAAAATTTTGTTCCATAACTCATCGAGTTTTGAAGCTTGATGTCTAGGTTCAAGATTATGAGCTTCATGTATGGAAAATGTTCCTTCTGATGTGTAGCCTCAGTGCAGTTTTTCTGGCTTGGGTGAAAAGGGGATGAGCCATTTTTGGAGACTTCCCCAGAAACGTCGCCGTAATCCATTCTCCAACTTGGGATGCCATGCTTTTGATGGTAGCTATTGTTGCAATTGCGAGCTACTTTCAGTATTTCTTTAATAATCAACAAGTTTTTTTAATCCCAAAGAAGTCATCTACAATAGCATCATATCTAGTTGTTTTTTGTCAGAAAGTTTAGGAAGTTGTTTCCATGAGTCTTCCCAAAATAAAGCAATGTGACTATCTTTGACTTCCTAGAAGTAGCGTTGTTGAATTACTTGTATAGCTTTTTGGTAAGAGACCACATGGAAGAACCAAGGGCTATGTTGTGCATTTGTATGAGGTGTTGTGAAGGAAAAATGGGGTTCATATTTGCAGTTCCAGATGCTTTTCCATAGGCCCAAACCTCCTTGTATCCATCTCCACTATACTTTTTCTCCCAATAATATTGTCATGATCACGGGGTCGTGTAGCCAAGTCCTCATTTTAGCTTCAACTTATAGATTTTATCCCATGCCATTAAGGCCCATTTATTTTCCAAATGGGATCCATTGTAGAGGAAGGTGTTTTGGATACATTATAGCTCTTGCGGGATCGAGATTGGAGCTATAAGTACCGAACATAAATAGGTGAGTAAGGCTTGAAGCACTAATTTTAATAGAACCAATCCTCCAACAACATTGAGGGAGTGGAAGGCCCAACCCAGCATTTTTCATTCTATTTAGACAATAACTCCACCCATAAGCTCGATTTAAGGGAGCCAAGAACTAATATAGCACCCAAGTATTTTCAGGGGAGCTTACATTTTTGAAAACTTAAAATTATAGCAATATTTCTATCCACTACAATTGGGGTATTGAAGAAGAAAACTTGAGATTTGATCTTATTGATTTCCATACCAGAGGTGAGAGAGAAATGTTCCAACATTTGTGTGAATTCTCGTGCTTCAGGAACTACTCGGGTACCCATACCCATAGTATCATAAATGAATTGTTGATGAGTTAATGGAAGGTTATCACAAAACAAGCACAGGATCTTATGTTTGTTATTTAAAATTGCCACTTTGAGGGATCTCTCTAACCCTTCCACTACAAGAATGAAGAGGAAAGGGAAAAGTGGATTTCCTTACCGAATACCATGGGAGGATGTAAAAAAGGTAATATAAGATCCATTGACTAGAATGGAGAAGGAAGCATATGAAAGAAAGTTGTTGATCCATTCTATCCAAAGATTTGTAAAGACAAAATCTTTAAGGATGTTGCACATGTACTACTAGTTTAACTTGTCAAAAGATTTCAAGAGGTCTAGTTTAAGCAACATGTGAGGTTTCTTTGTGATTTTCTGAGAGTATATGGCCTCATGAGCCACTCTAATACCATCCAATATTTGGAAACCTTTAATAAAGCTTATTTTCTTTTATGACATGAGTTTTGGGAGAGGACGCTTGAGTATATTAGATATGATTTTAGTAATGATGTTATAGAGAACATTACATACAGTAATGAGCCTATATCCCTTGGGATCATGAAATTTATCTTTTCTTGGCACTAGAGTGAGGAAGGTAGTGTAAAGAGCTTTGATGATGGATTGAGGGAGTTAGGATTCCTCAAGCACATGTCATAAATCATGTCCAATTATGGGCCAACATGCCTAGAAGAATTCAATGGTGAAGCCATTCGGTCTGGGTGCTTTATTTCTTTTATCATTTCTCACACTTCTTTGACGTAAATTCTCTAAGCCGAGCCTCGTTCTACTCTAGATTGATCAGAAGGGGGATATACGTGGTGATTTGTGTAATTGCCTAAATTATCATTAATGGGATCAGTGAGGATGTTTTGGTAAAAAAAGAATAAGCTCTTGAGAGATCTCTTGATGATTCAAAAAAAATTCTCTAGCAGAATTTTAATGGAGGATTTGCATTTGTGGTGGTAATGCTAAAGCATGGATTTGTGAGAAAAGGTGGTTTTCTTTTCCCCCTCTTTAAGTCGTCAGACTTGGGATTTTTTCTACCATAAAAATTATTCCTACTTTCATTGTTCCTCCGGATTAGTGATATTGGAAGCCTATTCTTTGATTAATGCTTTCTTCCATATATGACAACTTCCTACTACATTCCTTTCATCTTTTGTTCCAACCTGTGCTTTTCTTCCAAAATGTTGCCGAATTTGGTTCTGTTCCAGCCTTTAAGGCATCATTTTTTGTGTTTGAGTTTTTGATGCAGTTTTTACATTAATCATCCTCCCAAGGCATCATATTCTCCCCACCATTTCTTTTTGTTGGATTGAAAGTTTGGATGGGGTAGGCATCACTTTTCGATGCAAAAAGGCTTGTTATGGGGTTGAAACTTCAGGTTTATGTTTAAACATATGGGCCAGTGATTTGAACCATGACTGGGAAGAATGAATGCTTCCAAGATAATGTCCCATGTCATTATGGGTTCCATGACTAAGAAACAATCCAATTTCAAAGGCACTTGTTGTGTCTCCCCTCATCAGTTATTCCAGGTGAAGATACCATTATTGGTATCCAGATCAACAATTTAAGAGGATGAAATTATCTCCTAAAAGAGGATAGAGTCTACATCTAGTTGCCTTATACCTTTTCATTGCTCTTCTAATTATTTGATAAGGTTAAAATCTCCACCAAGGATCTAGGGGGAAGGGGAGAGGAGATTGTGTGTGTCAATGATGGAATGAAGGAAGAGGAGCTTGTCCTTTAGAGAGGTTGGACAATAAACATTTTAAAGGTAATACGTTTCAGCTAATCCAATGAGTTGAAATTGAATAGTGATGATGCAGAAGGAAGAAAACATGTTTCGAACATGTATGTCTTGGGTGCTCCATATAATAGCAAGGCCTCCAAAGAGACATATGCGTCAATAGTGATCACACTACAATCACTTGCTTATTTACTTATGAGATTGGTGATTTTCTCATTGGAAGTTTTAGTTTCACTTGTCCATTTGCTTATGTGATTGGTGATTGTCTCATTGGAAGTTTTAGTTTCCTCAAAACTGCCCTTTTTCTTTAAAAAGCCTCTGCTTTCCTTTGCAATTTTGGCCATTCCATGAAATAATCTTCATGTTAGAGGTATTCTAAAAACAGAGAAAACATGCTGTAAATAGTTCTAATATCTCGAAAGTGTATAGAATTATTTAATAGCTTTTGGGATAAGTGATATATTATTTACCTCTATCATGTAGACGAATTGTTTTGTACGGGGATTAGTCCTCATAAAATCATTGGTTAAAATCTGAATCTCACGTAAAGGTTCCCTTAGAGTAGATCATTGGTTCAAATCCAATTTTTGCGTGGAGGTTTGTTTAAACCCAAATCTCATGTATAGGTTACCTAGAGCTGATTATTTAGATTGTTCCTTCATCTAGTATGAGGTTAAAAAGAAGTGAAATACTAAATATATTTTTGGGATTTGTGAGGAATTGAATAATTAACATAGTCGGCTATTAAAAATAAATAAGTAATATTTAAAATATAATTTGAAGATTATTTAAGATTTTGATTAATATTAGATATTTTATTTAAGTTGCTAGGCCAGATCTGTTTCTTCAACTTGTCGTGACGATGAATCACATTAGTTGGTTCAAAACGCATCGACAAATATCTTTTTCATGTGATTTACACTAAACATCTTCTTATAAATATGACTGATCACAGAAGCCTCAATTCTACAATCATTTTTTATGTTTCTTATTAAATAATTAACATAGTTTTTAGATTTTCCTTACATGTAACATTAAACCCAAAAAAACATTAATATATTAAACAACATTTTCACATTTTCTCCTTTTAAAATAATTAACATAGATACAATGTTCAGAATTTCTCATTTTAAAATAATTAACACAGATACAATAATATTAGGTAAACTATTCAAAATAATAAGACATTTAATGATTTTCTGAAAATATTCTCTCAAAGAGCCGACTCCGCCACGCAGTCATAACCCCATGCTTCTGCAACGAAAGTCTTACCATTGTCTCCATTAATGATTCCTTACGTGGTCTCGCTCACAGTAAAGAAGAACGGACTAAATTATACAGCTATAATCCGCTGCGTGAAGGTCAAGGTCGCGAGGTATGCGTTACTCAATTTTTTTGTTTTCACCAATAACCAGACTTCGGAAAGCAGATTTTTTTAGCGTTTTGTGCATGTGTTTGCTGTTTCATCGTGGTATAAAGTCTATGTTTGTTCATTCATATTTCGTTTTAGTCACACTGCAGGATATAGTAAGAATTGCGACAGCGAATATCACGGCGAATGGTACAGTGTCGCCCCCAACATCGCCCAGAGTTGTCACAGCGAATGGTAGAGTGTCGCCCCCAACATCGCCCAATGTTGTCACATCGAATGGTACAGTGTCGCCATCGCCCAATGTTGTCACATCGAATGGTACAGTGTCGCCATCGCCCAATGTTGTCACATTGAATGGTACAGTGTCGCCCCCAACATCGCCCAGAGTTGTCACAGCGAATGGTACAGTGTCGCCCCCAACATCGCCCAAATATATCACACCGAATGGTACAGTGTCGCCCGACTCGCCCCCAACACCGCCCGGATCGACGAATCTGCCACACCCTTTGACACCGTTATCGGGCAATTCGACGCACCCGTCCGGTAAAAAGACATCGAAAAAAATGGTTTTATTGTTGGGAAGCGTCATCGGTTCAACAGCGCTATTTGTGGTGCTGTGTTTGGCGTTCGGTCGATGTGTTAGACAATGGAAAAGCTTTCTTAGAACAGGTCATTATAAATGATTACATTATAGATCCCATGCTGAATTCCTCTGAATTCAATTTAATTTAATTTTTTTATTTATTTACAATTTGTGGGATCAATAGTTATGACGAAGTGTACTGTGATGCTCCCCACAGATAAGAATATAGATGAAAGGGGACATTTCGGGGAAGTATATTTTGACTACAAGGTTCTCAGAGATGCGACTGGAAACTTCGATAGGAACAACATGGTTGGCAGAGGTGGATTCGGAGAAGTTTATAAGGTATACTATTATACGTGGTTTTGTTCAATAATATGGTATATTTGCAGATTAATTGTAATGAGATTTTTTATCAACAGGGAAGACTTCCGGATGGAAGGGATGTCGCCGTTAAGAAACTAAATGCGACGCAGACTACTCAAGCTGCTGAGGAATTTCTGACTGAAGTGAAGCTCATCAGCAGCGTCCGTCACCGTAATCTTGTTCGTTTACTGGGATGTTGCAAGCGAGAGCACAAACGCTTGCTGGTTTACGAATTTATGTCAAATAACAGTCTTGACAAACATTTGTTCGGTACGTTGTTCTTACTAATGCCACCGTTTTCACAATTCTTGTAGTTTTCAGAAATCCTTTAATTTGTATTGCGGCCTTAGAATACTATCGCTGGAGGTCTGCAGGCGAGATAAGAAATGCTTTGAGCTGGGAAAACCGTTTAAACATTATAGTGGGCACAGCACGAGGCCTTGCATATCTGCACGAGGAATCCAACGTTCGCATAATACACAGAGACATCAAATGTCCAAATATACTTCTGGATGACAGCCTTCAGCCCAAAATTGCAGATTTTGGATTGGCCAGATTCTTCCCGGAAAGCCAAACTCACGTTTCTACCAGAGTGGGAGGAACAATGTAAGTTCAGCAATTCATTTATTAGTTGTTTTCCGAAGACTTTATAAGCTGTCGAATCCGGGCATTAATTTGTGGCTTTCACGAATTTGGTATAACACAGAGGCTACACTGCACCCGAATATGCCGTTCATGGGCAATTAACGGAGAAAGCTGACGTTTACAGTTATGGGATCGTGGTTCTTGAGATCGTGAGTGGGAGAAAGTGTGTGGACGCAAGACTGCCGGCCCCTCTTCAGATTCTTCTCGAATGGGTGAGTTTCTGTTTTGGCATAAAATATTCAAATGATATAATTAGTTATATCGCCGTTGTTCTAATGATTGGGGGACCCACATCTCTGGCGCTTTACTTTCTTTGCGCGTAGATTAGCGAGGCGACGTTTTCGTTTAGAAAAAAATATGACTTTAATAAAATTTGGTCGAAAATAATAATGGAAATTTTAGTATAATTTGAATTATTGGAAATTTTAGTTATACCTATCAAATAAATTTTAGAATGTTAAAACAGATATTAAATTTATTTAAATCATAAAAAAATTTCAAGTGATCCAATGTTTTCTTTAAACCCAAATTTCAAAGAGAATTAGACGTTGTTGGTAGACAACGCCCCCCCTTTCTTTGTTTAGCAGTTCGTTATTTGCTTTTTACTTGATAGCAATGAAAATGATATCGCGGGCCACGGCCTACGCAATGCCGGCTACGATCTCGACTTGTATCTTGTTTCACAAAGACATGCCAGTTAATATGTTATGTCAACATATCACATCATCTCACCTTATCTTATTTTATCTTAGTATTTGTTCTATTTCATTATCTTAGTATCTGTTCTATTTTATGACACATCATCATGTCACATTACTTTTTAACGTTAACTTTTTTATTTCTTTTTATATACTTAAAGGTAGGCTTAATTGGCTTCTTCCCATGCATTTGGATAGTTCTAGTCCCAAGGCCCATTGAGCTCTTCTAACGCATCTATCATGAATTATCATTAAAAAATCATTGCCCACCTATGATATCAGAAGTAAATATATTTACAAACTTTTTTCTAAATCATGAACGGATTTTTACGGTAATTACAACTAGTAATCAAATAGCATTACATTAGGCTTTAGTTGATGAACGCATTCTTACTCAACAATAACATTATTCATGACTGGAGTATTTACATTTCATTTAAAAGGAGAAAAATACATGTTTTAATTTTTTTTAAAAGTAAAAAAGTGATAACCACTCTTTATCCAATTATATGCTCAAATGTACTATGTATTTTGTATTATTGACCATTCCGAATCCAGATTCCATGTCATAAGAAGTAACCTCATACACACATCAAAAGGATAAATACAATGTAGAGATATGAAGAGAACTCTCCATATAAAGAAATCAAATTGTTGCCTATCAATCAACCCATGAGTCAAAGGCCCCATGTTAGTCATAGGGTTGCCACATTTGGATTCTATAACCCAAAGAGATCCTTAGGTTCCCAAGAGTCCCTCATATCACAAAAAGTAACCTTACTCATCAAATAGGTAAATACAATGTAGATATATGGAGGCAACCCTCCATATAGAGAAATCAAATTGTTGTCTATCAACCCACTAGTCCAAGACTTGATACAAGTTATAGGGTTGCCACATTTGGATTTTATAACAAAGGGGATCCTTATCTTCCCAATAGTCCCTTATCACCTCCCCTATCTCATTGCTTCTTATGGTTACTCTAAAAGCCCCTCACAAAATCATGTCTCCCTTTTTTATATCTTGGGGTGGAAAATTCATCTTTGATCTCTCAAAGCAAAATAGGGAATTCACAGTTTCGCACAAATTGCTATTACTCAATTTTTTGCAAACTTTCTACTTTGAATCATAATCTCAAAACCCTTTGTGTGTCTTTGTCTCTTCCCATAAATTTCTCTCTGCGTCTTCACACACAAATTTCTCTTTCTATTTAAACCAACCCCTCTTCCTAAAAATTCATGGTCTATAAATTTGGACCATGTTGTCGAGTTGGAAATCTCCAAAAGGTACTTTGTCCATGCCTTTGGAATAATTCTATATCACTTTCATCCTTTCTCGTAATACTAGTAGTTGGTAGTTTAGCGTCTGGCTATTTTAACCCCCTCCTCCTACCTCTTATGCGCTCATCTTCTCAAACCCTGTTGTTTGATCTCCGCCCACCTTCGCCCTTATTTTCATGTGATCCCCCTCACGTCTCGCGTTGCCCGCTTCAGGAGCTTCTCCCCTTATCTCTTCATTTTAAGCGCCCTGCCCTCCAAATCTTGCTACCTGATCCTTCCCCCTTTTCGTCCCTGTATTCACGCCCAATCTGTCTAGCTTCTCTATCCTCTTAAGAAGCAGACTCATCAGCGCCCCATTCACTGCGCAATCAATCTCAACTGTGCTTCTGTATTCTCGAATCTACCCAATACTCTAGATTTTCGCTCCTCTAAGCGGCCCATTCACTGCGCAATTAGTTGTCTTTAGGCCCTCCGGACCTCCGCGGTGGCTCCAGTCCTCCCTCCTATCAACATAGTGTGCTTCCCCCTTGCCTTTGGTTTTTTCTGCTATTCATCCCAGCATTTTACAGTCGCCCTCATGGCCCGCAGCGAAGATTGTCTGCATTGTGCAGATTTGCAGGCAAAGCTAGAAGAAGTCAGAGCTCAACAACGCATCCTGGAGAATCAGCAGAGGATCTTGGAAACGAGGCTTGAAGATCAGAATCGTATTTTGAATGAGAAATACAAAGCTGAAATAGATCTCTTTCTGCACAGAGTTGCTCTCTCCATGAACAGTTTAGTCAGCTTTCAAATCGATGCAGCCATGCGGAAGAATCGATTTCCATCCTGTAGTATATGTTGGAAAGGAAAAACAATGTAGCCACCAGCTCCTTAAGTGCCAAATAGGATGGAGTGGATCAGCAACCAAAGGAATCCACCGCAAGGCAAATCAGCCACATAGTCATAGATTAATATGTTTTGCAAGTGTCAATTTTGGATGTCCCAATATGTAAGAATCTATAGTACCCTAGTCATCGATAGATGCAGAAGTAGTAGAAAAAGGATCAAGGAGATATCTCCATTTTGTAAATCTCTTGATCCAAGCTGTCACCGACAACTAATGTACTTCAGGAGCCTGGACTCCCCTTCTTTTTCAGCCACTAATATAACAACCGACTTTGTTAAAAAAAAAAATACTAGTAGTTGGTAATTTAGTTTCCAAACTGAGTTTGTTGAAGATAAAAGAAATGGGATATTTAATTCTTAGCAAGGATATAGAGAAAATAAAAAAAGGAAAAAAAAACTTTCTTATTCCAGTCGTGACTTCCTCTCATGGTATCTAGATTTATGTAGGTTTCGTGACTTGCTCTCATGGTATCTAGATTTATGTAGGTTTTTCTCCTCATAGAGTGATTGGCAATATTTTCAGTATAAAATAAAAAAACAACTATATTATCAAGTTGTAACATAATAACCATGATTGTAATGCCAAAATAAGGTTCAAACAAGACATTACATAACTGCACAAAGCAGGGGTCCTCTTCCATTATGGTTCTAATTGAGTGTGATTACTGTATAAAGACACAAGGGGTTCAAGAGAATCCAAGAAACAAATGCGTTTTATATGTTCAAAATTTACATTGTGACTGGTCAAGAGGAACCTGGAATAATTTCAAACTTGAGAGGCATAATACAGTGCGTAATATTTTCATCGAGGATCCCTACGACCAAGCCTTTATACAGATTATTGTTTCTGCGCACTGATACAGAGCAAGGGTTATCCTCTGTTTCCCAAGAGAGTGTTCGTTGTCCCAAGACGTGTTGGAGAACCTGTTAATTACCATGTGTTGGCATCATTTTCTGGTGGTATTCCACCTCTGTATGACGGCGTGTTTGTGAAATGCCTTGGTATTTCATTTTGGTATTCAAGTCAACAAATTTGCATGCCCAGTGTTAGTAAATATGGACCATCATGCAATTTTAGGCTTTTTATGTGGAAAATGTCGGTGTTAATCTTCTTTAAGAAACGCATTCCTATGTCTGGTGGTGGTTAATGCTGGTTCCAAGTGTTTAAAGAAATATTTATTTACGTATTATTGATTAAATTGTTATTTCACATTTAAAAAAATTAGAAATACAAAATTAGTGATATAGGAACAAATATTTAGTAATTTAGGTAATATTTGATTTCTAAATTTATAATTGTTAGAAAATAAAAATTGGTGTTATTTTATTGGTTAAATTAATTTAGTTAATATTTGATTTACAAAATTTATAATTGTAGAATTGAGGCTTCTGTCATTCATCATAGTTATAAGAAGAATTTATAATTGTTAGAAAATATAAATTGATGTTATTTTATTGGTTAAATTATTCTTTGCATTGGAGATAAGAAGAACATAAATTTAAGAAAGGGATCATGACATACATTTAAAAAAAAGCTTAAACAATTTCTTAATGCAAACTAATTTATAGAATTTCTAATAGTAATATAGAAATTGGAGTTATCATAACATATTTTTGTGACTTAACAATATTTAAATTTTAAGGGAAAAAAACTTGAAAATTAAAATATTTGATTGTCTACAACATAGGTAAAGATTTAACCCTCATTTTCATCATGCAATTGCATTGAGAAATGTTTGGTTTTTGGATGCCTTCAACCTCTTAACCCTTATCTAATAAGGATGCAACAAATCATGATTACACCACTCCATGTGCTTAAAACCTTTTGATATTTCTAGTGTTTATATAGTAGAATATGTTGATGAGCTGATGATGGTGTAGACTACAATGTTGGAGATTACTCATCTACATTTAGTATTTAAAAAATATATAGTTATTAATAATTCAATAGGTGTTGGCCACCGACGACATCATTATACTAATAGATTCAATTAAGTTGGACATGGAATTATAAGATCTCTCTTTGCTATGGAGGTTTTCTTAATTGTTTAGTTTATGGTTATGTTGATTATCATAAAGTGTTTGGGGATGGTACCTAGTGTTTAGTCAATTTAGTGTTATCTAAATTGCTAGTATTAATTGTCAACCCGGGGCTCGTAAACTGATGAAGTGAG
>APFE031133826.1:37522-72865 GCA_000404065.3 Pinus taeda
CAATCTCAACTGTGCTTCTGTATTCTCGAATCTACCCAATACTCTAGATTTTCGCTCCTCTAAGCGGCCCATTCACTGCGCAATTAGTTGTCTTTAGGCCCTCCGGACCTCCGCGGTGGCTCCAGTCCTCCCTCCTATCAACATAGTGTGCTTCCCCCTTGCCTTTGGTTTTTTCTGCTATTCATCCCAGCATTTTACAGTCGCCCTCATGGCCCGCAGCGAAGATTGTCTGCATTGTGCAGATTTGCAGGCAAAGCTAGAAGAAGTCAGAGCTCAACAACGCATCCTGGAGAATCAGCAGAGGATCTTGGAAACGAGGCTTGAAGATCAGAATCGTATTTTGAATGAGAAATACAAAGCTGAAATAGATCTCTTTCTGCACAGAGTTGCTCTCTCCATGAACAGTTTAGTCAGCTTTCAAATCGATGCAGCCATGCGGAAGAATCGATTTCCATCCTGTAGTATATGTTGGAAAGGAAAAACAATGTAGCCACCAGCTCCTTAAGTGCCAAATAGGATGGAGTGGATCAGCAACCAAAGGAATCCACCGCAAGGCAAATCAGCCACATAGTCATAGATTAATATGTTTTGCAAGTGTCAATTTTGGATGTCCCAATATGTAAGAATCTATAGTACCCTAGTCATCGATAGATGCAGAAGTAGTAGAAAAAGGATCAAGGAGATATCTCCATTTTGTAAATCTCTTGATCCAAGCTGTCACCGACAACTAATGTACTTCAGGAGCCTGGACTCCCCTTCTTTTTCAGCCACTAATATAACAACCGACTTTGTTAAAAAAAAAAATACTAGTAGTTGGTAATTTAGTTTCCAAACTGAGTTTGTTGAAGATAAAAGAAATGGGATATTTAATTCTTAGCAAGGATATAGAGAAAATAAAAAAAGGAAAAAAAAACTTTCTTATTCCAGTCGTGACTTCCTCTCATGGTATCTAGATTTATGTAGGTTTCGTGACTTGCTCTCATGGTATCTAGATTTATGTAGGTTTTTCTCCTCATAGAGTGATTGGCAATATTTTCAGTATAAAATAAAAAAACAACTATATTATCAAGTTGTAACATAATAACCATGATTGTAATGCCAAAATAAGGTTCAAACAAGACATTACATAACTGCACAAAGCAGGGGTCCTCTTCCATTATGGTTCTAATTGAGTGTGATTACTGTATAAAGACACAAGGGGTTCAAGAGAATCCAAGAAACAAATGCGTTTTATATGTTCAAAATTTACATTGTGACTGGTCAAGAGGAACCTGGAATAATTTCAAACTTGAGAGGCATAATACAGTGCGTAATATTTTCATCGAGGATCCCTACGACCAAGCCTTTATACAGATTATTGTTTCTGCGCACTGATACAGAGCAAGGGTTATCCTCTGTTTCCCAAGAGAGTGTTCGTTGTCCCAAGACGTGTTGGAGAACCTGTTAATTACCATGTGTTGGCATCATTTTCTGGTGGTATTCCACCTCTGTATGACGGCGTGTTTGTGAAATGCCTTGGTATTTCATTTTGGTATTCAAGTCAACAAATTTGCATGCCCAGTGTTAGTAAATATGGACCATCATGCAATTTTAGGCTTTTTATGTGGAAAATGTCGGTGTTAATCTTCTTTAAGAAACGCATTCCTATGTCTGGTGGTGGTTAATGCTGGTTCCAAGTGTTTAAAGAAATATTTATTTACGTATTATTGATTAAATTGTTATTTCACATTTAAAAAAATTAGAAATACAAAATTAGTGATATAGGAACAAATATTTAGTAATTTAGGTAATATTTGATTTCTAAATTTATAATTGTTAGAAAATAAAAATTGGTGTTATTTTATTGGTTAAATTAATTTAGTTAATATTTGATTTACAAAATTTATAATTGTAGAATTGAGGCTTCTGTCATTCATCATAGTTATAAGAAGAATTTATAATTGTTAGAAAATATAAATTGATGTTATTTTATTGGTTAAATTATTCTTTGCATTGGAGATAAGAAGAACATAAATTTAAGAAAGGGATCATGACATACATTTAAAAAAAAGCTTAAACAATTTCTTAATGCAAACTAATTTATAGAATTTCTAATAGTAATATAGAAATTGGAGTTATCATAACATATTTTTGTGACTTAACAATATTTAAATTTTAAGGGAAAAAAACTTGAAAATTAAAATATTTGATTGTCTACAACATAGGTAAAGATTTAACCCTCATTTTCATCATGCAATTGCATTGAGAAATGTTTGGTTTTTGGATGCCTTCAACCTCTTAACCCTTATCTAATAAGGATGCAACAAATCATGATTACACCACTCCATGTGCTTAAAACCTTTTGATATTTCTAGTGTTTATATAGTAGAATATGTTGATGAGCTGATGATGGTGTAGACTACAATGTTGGAGATTACTCATCTACATTTAGTATTTAAAAAATATATAGTTATTAATAATTCAATAGGTGTTGGCCACCGACGACATCATTATACTAATAGATTCAATTAAGTTGGACATGGAATTATAAGATCTCTCTTTGCTATGGAGGTTTTCTTAATTGTTTAGTTTATGGTTATGTTGATTATCATAAAGTGTTTGGGGATGGTACCTAGTGTTTAGGAAAGTGTGGGAATTTTTAATTACTTGGTTCCCTCAATTGTGTTCACTTTCAAAATTTGTGGTTACTAGTGAGCCTTGGTATTGCACCAAGAATGTTACAACTCCCAAGGGATCCTCAACTCAAATTATCAACCTCGGGTTCGTACAAACTTCGAGGCAAATGTGCTGTATGCACAACAGATAGGATTCCGCTCATGCGACCCTCAATTATGACATTAGATAAAAAAGTGCTTAGAGACCTTTCCTCCTATTGAATTAGAATGAAAGCCTGATAAAAGGACAATTCGAAATTGCATCAAGCTATGAAAATAGAAATGCCATTGACTCAACTTGTAAAAACTTAACTGATCAATTCATGAAAGGACAAAGGGTAACCTACTTGTAGAAATAAAGCTAGGTTATATTGTAGAATTCATCAAATTACCTCATCTACTTGCAGAAAGGAAACTAACTTATATTGCATAATTCATCAAACTACCTAGTCTACTTGCAAAAAGGAAATTAATTTACCTTGCATAATTCATCAAACTACCAATCAGAATTGCATGTACCATCTACTTAGTTCACACTTGCTCATAAATCAATAACCTACTTGCATGAAAAAGTAGCTAACTCTACTATGCTTTTGCAGTGAAGAAAAGGAAGGTTTGGAGTGACCTAGGAGCTTTCTGTGATCATATTATCACAACTCAGGGTCATTATGAATCTATGCTAAGGCAAAGTTGCAGTGGAGATCGAAATTGATGAAGGAACATACTACTACAAGTTTGCTACAAATGATTGCTATAGGAGGCCTGTAATGATACAGGAGGGCATCTGAGTGATTTTTGAAGGTAAAAACGCTGCCTTGAGGGTATGGAGAGGTGGATAGTAGTTGAAGCAAATGAAAGGAGGTTGGTTTGAGCCCCTAGCCAAGCTCAGGACCTCTCAGAGGCCTGTCTTGAACTAGGATGAGTGCTCTTGGTGACCTAAGCAGAATGACTTATAAAACAGGGTTTTGGGATAGAGTTTGGAAGTGGAAGGAGAAGATGAAGGGGCTTAGGGTGGAAGTGGTGAGGGTGCCCTTCCCTGCAGATCAACCAACCATGCAATCAATCACATGCATGCATATATTTATCATTAACAAAATGAAAGAACTTATGATGGAAAAGATGAGTTGAATTTCAATAACATCTATTTCATGCAATACCACTGATATCATCACTAAATTGACTTCTAAGCTATATAAAACAAATGTACAATAGGAAAACTAACACTAATCTATTTCCAAGAAATCATAAACACAATCTTTTTGGGTTGTGGTTGAGAATCCTTCCACTCATTCTTCCACAAGAGAGGTGATGTAGAGGCTACAACCACAAGATTTTATGGGTTAATTTCTACTAAAATGCAAGAAAATATGAACTACTTGGAATCAAGAAGAAACATAAGTACAAAAAAAGGGTTTGGGCTCAAACCCGGGGTCTCAACCCTCTTAAACTAACTCAGATGCAACTTAAAATACAACTTCTCATTATAAAAAAGTGCAAGTCTAATACATCACATAAAAGTTGAAAATAAAAATGTCAAGCTTGAAGCTCAATAACTACACCTAGCTGATAAAAAAAATTGAATCCTAATGAGCTCTTCTTTTAGTTTATTTATACAAAAGGGCAGTTGAAGCAACTCTCTTGAAAGTAGGAATGGTTCCCTCCTTGATCTCAAAAATGGTATATCTTGTCCTTCTTGATCGTCAATTGGACTAAGAGTCACTCAGCTGCTAATGAGATCGAACTGGTGAGAGAGGATATGGTGATCCCAAGTCAAGTTTAGGGAGTTAAGGAGGTGGACAAACCCTCTAGATTCTCTCCTAGTTGTCTCCATTAAGCCCCTACACAGTAATAGCCTAAAAAATGCTTCATTTTCCTGCAATTAAAACACATTAGGCCACATACTATGACAAACACCTTTTACTCCTCTTACTAAGCAATATATAACGAAAAATGTGGATTAATGCAAGAAAATGATAGTTTTAAGGCTAGAGGATGACATATTAATCTTAAAAATGTAGCTATTGATGGGACTCATCAGTTACCATTATGGGATTTATCAGTTTTGTAGGAGATTAGGAATTCTTTGGGAATTTACATAAATTCAAATCTTGAGAGAGTTATAGTGGGATTGTGTAAATATGTGCGTTTATGTACTAAGATAGATGTTAGTAAAGGCCTTGTAAATGAAAATATTCTCAAATTAGAAAAACTTAAATACGCTCACATATTGCATAATGATAACATAACAATCTGATCTTGGATATGTCACATGACATTATGATCTTTGATATGTTAACATATGGGACATATATAAGTTGCTTGTCTACATGCTTACACCCATCATCCAAGAAACAAAAAGAGAATCCAAATTAAAAACTAAAACTTGGAATTTATTGAATACCAATAATTTTTTAATGAGATAACTCAACAATCACAAGAGTGAATTGGGGAATCCAATCCTTACTCAATACAAAGAGTAGAAAATTTGGATACTAAGATTTTTTCATTGAGGGAGATCATTTGCCTAAAGCCTCTCTAGGTGGAATAAAGAAATCCCATGGTATTAATACCTTTGATGTAAATGAAAAATTGGTTTCCTTTATGAATCCTATAATGTTTCCTTCTTACTTATGATTACTTATCATGCCTCCTCCTTAAGGTCTATGATAAGAGGTTAAAAAGAAAAAGGGGAAGGATTCAAGGCTATTTCTTAAAGGACCAGAAATAATGTGGACATTTCTAGTGTATTTTTTCTCTTGTAACAACACTCTTGTTTGTGTCGTATGCAACTATGGTTTGCCTTTCTTGTGTCATGCTTTAAGTGCGTGAAAAATATGATTTCTTTCTACAATGGAATATAAATAATAACTCCAAATGATTTTGTAGTGCTATAATGGTACCACTAAATTATGAAGATGCTTTCTAACAATCTTCATCCTCATTATTTGTATCTTCTTTCAATTGGATCTAAGTGAGTTCCGGGTGGGGCATATCAAGGATGTGTTATAATGGCACCACTACATTATGAATATCTTTTCTAAAAAGCTTCATACTCATTTTCTCTATTTCCTCTTTTTTTTTCTATAGGTGGGTTATGGGTGGGGCATATCATGTTTTAAGTGGTGGTTATCTCCTTTTAATGGTAGAAATCCCAATAGAAAGGTAATTGAAATTCTTATAATGGAAATTCAAAGTGGCCCAAGATTTTTCCTTCAATTTCTAGGTTTCCATTTGATGAGTTTTAGCTTTGATTTTCATAAACTCCAATTTAGGATCAATTTCCTTGTTCATGGACTGGTTTTGTTCCAATTTCACAACTAGTTGAGTCAATAGATATTCAATGTCCTCTTTCTTCTTACTTACGCCTCTATCTAGTTCCATGGAGTGTGCAAGTACTAGTTCCACATAACATGCAAGTACTTCATGGCACTTGGGTAGCCATGCATGTTTTCCAAGGGGTGTGAAGGACATGAAAATAAAAAAAGAATGAAGAAATGAATAAGTGAAAAGATCCAAGGAACATGCACACACTCCTTCCTACACACATTACTCCCATCATGAAGAGCCACATTCTTCAAGAGAAATTGTGCCCCAATGGTAGTAGTGAAGCCATTAGGCTCCGTGATGGTAAAATGAGTGATATTTTTCCATACCCATATGCATATGAAGAATGAAGTTGCCTCCTTCATTGAATTGATTTTTGATGTGGATGGTTACCAAACTTCGAAGTGATAGTCTAAACCTAGACTAATGGTTCACTTAAAAACCAATCAGCCGCGCATTAAACAGATTATATACATCTCGAGGGTCCCGTTAAGTTGACTAATTACCATTGGTCCCACTTTGACTTCCTATTCCCCTAGCGCTTCAATATCCACCATTTGTCTGGCTTCTTCAGATTCGATGAATATCGCATCGTATCACGCGCCAACTAGTTGAACGATCTCCACCATCGATCTGTCCTGTTCGATCCAACGGTTATCACACAATCTCGCATGAATTCTTGCACGACCAATATCAGGTTGAGAGCATGCGAGAAAAGTGGTTTTCTTGTGCTACGTGTCAACACCTTAGGTTATTCGTGCAAATTGGAGAAATACCATTTCCCACTTATTTTCCACGCGATATACCACTTATTGCTTTTTTGATCCCGCTCACGTGCTCAATACATAACTTTAAGAACCATGGTTTAATAAAGGTTTAGCTTAATCCCGAAATTGAACCTTAACGCTAATTGACAATGATTAACGGTAAAACACATAAATGGAAATAATACCCGATTAGGGTCCAAAACACCGATACACAGGTTCAAGAGAAATTCTACATCAGGAATAACATGCAACAACACACTTAATCAATTATTCAATAAAATATAAATTACAGAGTCTTGGCCCTCTCGGCTTGATTACAACAATTTGTCTGACTTCTGTTTTGCTCACAAACCCTATCTTTCTCTCAAACTTTCGCTTACTCACTCTTCCATTCCATTCCAATCTTCTATCATTACATTTTTTTCCCTTTCTTTTATGGATCAAATCCTATCCTAACAACATTGACAGCTCAATCTCTATTTTTATCAGCTCAACTATTAAATCGCTATTCTCAAGTTCTGATACACACCTATCCTAACAAATTATCTCCTATTCTAAAAATAATACAATGATTTAATTATTACAATAATTGCTGTCAACCAACTGGCATCCTCTATTGGTTGTCCCTTCCATTTGACTAAATATTGAAAATAAACCCGCCCTTTGGTTCTTTTGGATACTCTTCTCTCCAAAACAACTTCCACCTCCTTCTTGACTGTTCTAGGCATTTGTTCTTCCCAATGTACAGTCTGTTCTTCATCTTCTGGAGGCTCCTTTTGTAACTCTGTCTATGTTTCCTTGTATGGATATAAGTCTGCAACATTGAAGATAGGTGATATTCCAATCCCTTCTGGAAACTCAATTTCATAAGCATTGGTTGAAAACTTCCTCACAATTCTGCATGGCCCTATCTTTTTCATATTTAGTTTATTATAAGTCCCAACAAGAAATCTTTCTTTCCTCAAGTGTACCATCACTAGATCTCCCACTTGGAATTCTTTTTCTCTTCTCTTCATATCAGCTCTCTGTTTTTATTCGCCACTGCTTTCTTGCAATCTGCCTTTGACATCTTCTTGTAGTCTCTGCATCTGCTCTGCAAAATCTTCGGCCTTTGCACTTCTTGTCTCCTGTTTGCCCAAATTTCTGAGCTCATGTACGCCTCTTGGATGCATCCCAAAAACAACCTGAAATGGATTCATCCCGAAAAGAATCTGAAATGGACTCATACCAGTACTTCAGTTTGGAGTTTCATTATAAGCAAATTCATCTTGAACAAGTGCTAAATCCCACTGCTTAGGATTTTCATACACTAGACTTCTCAATATGTTTCCCAAGCTTCTGTTCACCACTTCGATCTGTCCATTTGTTTGAGGGTGATATGCTGAACTGAAACTAAAGTTGGCACCTAGTTTCTTCCAAAGAGTTCTCCATAAATGCCCAACAAACTTTGTATCTTTATCAGACACAATACTTATAGGCAATCCATGTAACCTTACAACTTCTGAAAAAAATAGATTAGTAATATGTGTTGCATCACTAGTCTTTCTGCATGCAATGAAATGTGCCATTTTAGAAAATCTATCTACCACAACATAAATGGAATCATTTCCTCTTTGAGTTCTAGGTAATCCCAAAGCAAAATCCATACTAATTGCATCCCATGGTCGGTCTGGTATTGGTAATGGTTGGTACAATCCTGTATTTTGGCTTCTCCCCTTAGCATGCTGTCATATCCGACACTTTTCAACAAATCTCTTAACATCAGTTTGCATCTTTGGTCAATAGCAAAAATCATTTACCTGAGCAAAGGTTTTGTCTTGTCCAAAGTGCTTAGATAACCATCCACTGTGTTTCTCCTTAATTATGTTTTCCCTCATAGAACATTTGGGAATGCACAATTTGTTACCTTTAAATAGTAAACCTCCTTGGATAAGATAATCTAACCACTGGCTTCTATTATGAACTGTTGGATTTTGTACAACTGCATAAATATCTTTGAATTCTACATTATCTTTATACATATCAACCATTTCTTCAAATCCTACAACACCAACTCTTAGTTATTGCACAATGAAATTTACCCTACTTAGAGCATCAACAACTTTGTTCAACTTACCACTTGTATTTTTGATCACAAAAGTAAAACTCTACCCATTTCACATGCTTCTGGTTCAATTTGGCTGATTGTTTATAAATTGTAATGCATGATTATCAAAATACAATACAAACGCTTTTGGTAGTAAATAATGTCTCAATTTTTTTAAATCTTGCACAATAGCATAAAATTCTTTATCATAAGAGGAATATTTCTTCTTAGCTTCATTTAGTTTCTCACTAAAGTATATTATTGGTCTCTATTCTTGACTTAAAGCTGCCCCAATTGCAACTCCACTAGCATCAATTTCAACTTGAATTACTTTTCCAAAATCAAGCAAAGCTAAAACTGGTTTTTCTGTAATTTTCTTCTTCAACAACTTAAAATTTCGATCTGGTGCTTCTATCGACTTTAATGGTTGATTAGTCTCTTTGATTGTTTCAATAATTGGTGCACAAATCTAACTAAAACTTCTGATAAATTTTCTATAAAAACTTGCAAGACCATGAAAGCTTCTTACCTCAAATATGTTTTTTGGAATAGGCCAGTTCCAAATTGCTTGGAATTTCTCTAGATCCATTTCCAGACCTTCTTTAGAAACTACAAACCCTAAATAGATTAATTCTTCTTTCATGAAACTACATTTCTTTATATTTATCAGCAGTTTCTTTTTTTTCCAGAGTTCTTAGAACCAACTTAAGATGCTCTAGATGTTCTTCTTTTCTTATACTAAAAACTAGAATATCATCAAGATAAACAATGACAAACTTGCTTGCATATTCCTTCAAGACATCATTCATAAATCTCATGAATGTGTTGGATGCATTAGTGAGTCCAAAAGGAATCAGTAACCACTCATACAAACAACTGTTTGTTTTAAATGCAATCTTCCATTCATCTCCTTCTCTAATCCTTATTTGATGGTATCCACCCTTCAGATCTATTTTAGTAAAATACTTTGACCCACTTAAACAATCCATCAAATCATCCATGCATGGTAAAGGAAAACAATACCTGATTGTGATTTTGTTTATGGCTATGGAATCAATACACATACACCATTCTCCTCCTTTATTTGGACTGAGTATTGTTGGTACATCACATGGACTAAGACTCTCTCTGAGTAATCCCTTATCCATCAGTTCTTGCACTTGTCTCCCAACTTTTTCATTCTCTTGAGGAGTTAACCTTTATGTTGCTTTATTTGGCAAACTTGCTCCAGGTATTAGAACAATGTGATGACTAATACTCCTGATTGGTGGTAATGCATTTGGTAGTTCATCCACTATAATATCAGCAAAATCATTCCACAGAGTTTTGATTTCCTCAGATAAATCATTTAAGTTTGTGGAAGTCAAAATTACCTTAGGTCTCCCTATGACAACAAAATGCATTTCTTCACCTTTTCCAACTTCTTGCAATTGCTCCTTTCCACTCATCAACATAACACTATTTCTAGTTATTCCTTTGCTAGCTTCATCCTTTCATGGCAGCAATGTATGCTTCACTCCATCCTTCTCCAAGTTATAGGTGTTTCTTCTACCATCATGAATGGCTTTTCGATCAAAATTCCAAGATCTTCCTAGCAATACATGGCATACATCCATTGGCATTACATCACATAATACCGCCTCCTTATAAGCACCAATATGGATCTCTACTTTGCATTGTTTTGTCATAATAAGAAGATGTCCTTTTTGCAACCATGATACTTTGTAAGGAGTAGGGCACGTATCATTTTTACTAATCCCAACTTGCTCACCATTTCTATAGAAACAAGGTTATCAGTGCTTCCACTATCAATTATCACTTTACAACATTTTCCTTTGGACTTGCATGTAGTTCTGAATAGATTCTTCCTCTGAGCTGGTTCTCCTATCTCTTTCTCTGCTTTAAGAAATAACCTTTTCAATAAGAAATATTCTCCTACTTTAGGTGATTCTTCCTTATTTGTAATTTGAGTTTTTTCTTCCTTTGCCTCAGCCACATTCACATTACGATGATTTGTTACTCTATTATGAGGATAGTCCCCTGATCCATGTTCCCATTCTCCACATGTATAACACCGAATTTCTCTTCCTCAGCCTCTTCCTCTGGGTGTGAATCTTCCTCTACTAAAGTCTTCTCTCTTTGGTGGTCTACTACTTGAACCTCATGCTTCACCCAGAGGGTGCAGAAATCTTCATCTAGTAGTTCCTCTACCTCTTGCTGAACTTTTCCCTATGTTCCTCTGATTTTGCTTTCTCAACATCTTCTCCTGTGCTTTCAAAGCTGCTTGATAGGCATATTCAATTTTCTTTAGACTCAGCAAGATAATTTCATCATGTATGTCATATTTCAAGTCATTGATGTATCTAGCTACCTTTTCTACATCATCCTCTAGTTGTCCTGCTCTAATGCTCAGCTTATAAAATTCTTTCGTATATTCTTTGACAATCAGTCCTTTTTGTCTCAAATTTTGCAATTGTCTGAAAAGATTTAACTGATAATATTTTGGCATAAATTTAGCTTTCAATCTTCTCACCATTTTATCCCATTGTTTGATCTTGGGCTTCCCCTTTCTTACTCTGGATGTTTGTAGTTCATCCCACCAGATAGCTGCATGACCCTTCAATCTGGTAACTGAAAATTTCACCTTCTTTTTATCATCAAATCCTCATAGTCAAAATATTTGTCTAATGAACTGATCCAGTCCATCAACTCTTCTACATTGAGATTCTTGTCATACAAAGGTATTTCCACCTTTGGTCTTCCACTTACTTTGGTCAATATTTTGAGAACTTTGGTAGCTTCGCTTTCATCCTCTTCTTCTTCCTCATAAGATTCTTTTGCAGCACTGGCATCTCCTTCATCAGGTGCTCTCCTTTGAGCCATTTCCATTGTCTCCATCCTTGTACGCAGATTTCGAATTTCTTCCAGCATGACTGCATTAGCTACAGGTCTCCCCTGACCTATGCCAGCTCCTCTCCTAGGTGGCATGTTTACTGTAGCAGGGCTAAATCCTTGGGCTCTAATACCAAATGATGTGGATGGTTACCAAACTTTGAAGTGATAGTCTAAACTTAGACTAATGGTTCACTTAAAAACCAATCAGTTGCGCGTTAAACAAATTATATACGTGTACTTTCTTCCTGAGGGTCCTGCTAAGCTGACTAATTACCGTCAGTCCCACTTTGACTTCTTATTCCCCAAGCACTTCAATATCCATCGTTGGTCTGGATTCTTCAGATCTGATGAATATCGCGTCATATCATGCGCCAACTAGCCGAACGATCTCCACCATCGATCTATCCCATTTGATCCAACAATTATTGCACAATCTCGTGTGAATTCTCGCATGACCGATATCAGGTTGAGAGCATGCGAGAAAAGTGGTTTTCTCGAGCTACGTCAACACCTTAGGTTAATCGTGCAAATTGTAGAAATATCATTTCCCACTTATTTTCCACGCGATATACCACTTACTGCTTTTTTGATCCCGCTCACATGCTCAATACATAACTTTAAGAACCACAGTTTAATAAAGGTTTAGCTTAGTCCTGAAATTAAGTCTTAATGTTAATTGACAGTGATTAACGGTAAAACACATAAATGGAAATAATACCCGATTATGGTACAGAACGCTGATACACAGGTTTAAGAGAAATTCTACACCTGGAATAAGATTCAACACCACACTTAATCAATTATTCAATAAAATAGAAATTACAAAGTCTTGGCCCTCTCGGCTCAATTACAACAGTTTGTCTGACCTCTCTTTCACTCGCAAACCCTATCTCTCTCTCAAACTTTCACTTACTTACTCTTCCATTCCATTCCAATCTTCTATCATTACATTTTTTCCTTTCTTTTATGGATCAAATCCCATCCTAACAACATTGACAACTCAAACTCTATTTTTATCAGCTCAACTATTAAATCCCTATTCTGAAGTTCTAATAGAAACCTATCCTAACAACTTATATCCTTTTCTAAAAATAATACAATGATTTAATTATTATAATAGTTGAAGTAAAGATAAATTCGAGAGATCCAACCCTCTCTAATAAAACTAATTTTGACCACTCAAGTCACTGAAATTCATCTCTTGTTAGACACAACATGTGAACATACAATCACATTGTTGGCCGAGTCTGGATGCTCCTGCATCAATTTTACTCTTGTTTGATTGGATGAAAATAAAATAGTGAGTGCCTCAGCCTTGTAATTCTTTTGTGAATATCACTTGGAAAATTAAAGGGAATGAGTAACACCCCAAAATCAATTATTTATTTGAACATTCATATGATAGCATTATTGTATTATTTTTATTATCCTTCATGTTGTGTCCTGATTCCTACCTGTAAATTTAAGATCTCTAATTTTCTTGTTATCACAAAATGTAGCACCTTAGTGTAAAGTTTTTCGCAAGGCACGAAGACAAGTGTAACATGGAAGTGTTACAATTGTTACTTAGGAAACCACTTCCCTTTATTTAGTGAAGGGGAGATTAACACAATGAAGTCTTCCTCGAAAAATTTTAGGTATCTGTATGCAATAGGTAATCAAAGGTAAGGCCTCCTATATCAACTAATCATAACACCATAATAAAAATACAAAATTCAACAAGACAACAAGATGGCTTAATTAGGGAAATTTTTAGATTTGAATGTATATGTTTCTAGTACAATTTATGATGTTTATTAAGTCATTATAGGTTAAAGAGGTTACCCTCAACACTACAAATATAGAAAAAGCTATGAAGAGAGTAAAACTTGAAGAAAATATGATATATTTAGCAACAATAAAAATTATTACATCAGGAGATAAACTAGCCCTTGAAAAAGTTAAATACAAATGAAAATTAGGGCTAAAGGAAAGAATTAAATTAGGCTTTAATCAACATACAAATATTAAATTAAACGGGCATGTAACAACCCTAAAAAGAAACATGTACATCCCTAAGAAGGTTGTAAAATAAACCAACAATGCAATATATGATGAATACGTCTATTTTTAATCATAAAAATGCTCATAAACCTTAGACATGTTATTTTATGGCTGAAAATAAATATTTAGTTGTTATAAACCCTACTCTAACCATAAAATAAAAAGTAAATTATTTTATTTTATAATTGACTATGTGAGAGAGACTAGTGCCTATATATTTTTGGGGCTTATTGGGTAAATTAAGGACTCCCATGGGAGAGAGTAAGCATATATAGGATGATATATATGGATTTCAATAACTAACCCTAGAATATCTACCTACTAACTTACAAAATTCAAGAAATCCAATGGATGTTCCTCCACCGAAAAGCTTTGTGGAGTTTTAAAGAAGAGATTTTCTCAAAAGAAGCCAAGAGAACATGCCATCTCCACTAGACATATAAAATTACTCTTAAATCATCCATAAAAAATCCAACAATATTGGAGAGGCCACTCATTGATTAAATCAATATCATCCGTGAAACCCTTGTCATGAAATCCATAGAAAATGCAAGATAATCTAGTAAATTCATCTCCACTAGAAGTCACTCTAGTCATCCTTTCATAATGTTTTTCACAATAAGAAAAATAGACAAATAGTATTATAACTCCATAAGTAGTAGTGATCCAAATGAGGAGAGTGCTTCCAATATTTATATGAGGAAACCAAGAGTTATTCCTCTACAAGAGCTAAAATCTATTAACATTCCTAGAACCATATAAAAATTCATGATACAAGGTGGACACATCTAGAATGACCCCCAAAAATTCCTTTCTAATTAAGAAATAATGCATAATCATCAAGTCATCCTCAATAAATGTTTCATAAAAATCACACATGTGGAGAAAGTGAGCCAATGAGGGTGAGATCTTCTCAAAAATACTATGATAATGCTTCAAATGCCATGTCTCTTCACTAAAATGTGTAACATATCACCCAAAAGTTATGTCTCATCATAAGAAAGAACCCAATCATCATCCATCATGCAAGGTCACCTCAAGTATAGTGACATTTTATCGTAAAAGTGTATTGTCCCATCATAAATGAAGCATCCTAAAGTAAGTGCATAACATCATCAAGGAAAGTGGTTTGATGAACTCTCCAAAGAGGAATATAATTATCATCAAATCCTACATCATCATGAGAATGCTCAACATTCATAATTAAATGTGGGGTGTCTCAACAAGTCATCACATGATCTCAAGGCCCCAACACCCCCAAAGTGTGTGCAATATCCTCAAGGAAGTGTGGAAGAAAATCATCAATGTTGTCCAAAGGACCTTGTTTGTGCCATTGTAAACATGGACGGGCTACAATAGTTAAATGAGACCAACCGACATATATACAAGAGCCATTGTAACGTAAAAAGTAAGTCATGTTTAATATAAAAGACATCAAGTAGACCGCATTAGGTATATTCTTTAATATTCACACTAGCTCATGACATCATGCAATTCTTCAAGTTTAGTTATGTGAGGATCATCATAGAACCTTATTAGGTGTGCTAGTACCCATGAATTAGAATATCTACCAACAAACCAATCAAATTGTAACTGCAAATGACTATGGTATGGTTTGTGGTTTATTTCATAGGAGTGGTGCCTTTGGCATGCAATGGCAATGTAATGATCATCTCCATGGGTGCCTTTGTAGAGGGAGTGATCCATATGTTGAGTTACCCTTTCCCCGCCATTGTCTTTCCACTACTTTCTTGCTTTTTTCTTGGTTTTGCTTTGCAAACTCCATTTGGTCTATATGCATTTCATTGTGTAGGGGTTGGGATTATAAATTTAATCCTTTCTTTATTTATGCATCCCTTGTGTTAGGACTCAGGATGATGGATTCATAATGAGGAAGTAAGGCTCAAGCTTCTTTGGCTTCGAGTTATCATCATTTTTATATGCTTAATTTTTCTTTTTCATTTTGAATTTTATATCATGCTATTTCTCTTTCTTTTATATAACAACGCGAACATTGGGAATCTAAGTTCCTTCTTCTCATATAAGTATGAGGTACAAACCCTTTTGGGGTAAATGTAATAGCCATCCCAAAAGAAAGGATAACATAAGGGAAACATATTGAATGTGTTAAGCACATAAAGGATATGGGAACATTATCCTTGTCAAGGTTCTTTGGTAGTACCCCTTTCCCCAATAGTGGCAACACTTGACTAGAATACATATGATGGCCATAAAGGGGAAACAAGGAAAATAGCATAACTTCCAAGCATCGTGATTCATTATATGATTTTGACACATGATCCTTACTTAAATACCAAATAAAATAAACTTAAACACTTCATATGGAACAATGGCTAAGGTACCTCATGTGTATTGGGTCAACATCATTGTCAAATAAGTGAGATGAGCATGATATATGAGGCATATGTAAGTTAGCATAATGAAGAATACCAATCATAATCATTGGGATCACTATTTACTATGGGGATAATCAAGGAAAAAATATGTCATAGGTACCCCAAGGTGGGAGAAGGTAACATGCCCTACTAGCAGCCTTAGAGCCAAAGTATCTCTTGATGTGAGGGAACTTCACTAATTAGAGGGTGCTCAAACTACTTTTAATTATGTGAATGAATCAAGTTAGATTAGGGATGGTGAAGGAGGGATGAGGCATAACTTCATTGACAATATACTTTTAACTATGGAAATTATGAGAATTAGATAAAGGGATGAAAAAGTAGAGTTATTAGAGAGATCATGGAGGATAATCACAAAATCTCCCACTACTTTTATGCTTGTTCACTTGATTTTGCAAAGCTATATTAACACTTTGATACATTGTTAATGCCTCCCCACTACATTTGACTTTGCAAAACTTACTTCTTGATACATTATTAGTTAATCCATAATACACTTAGCATATTTATTTGATTTTACAAAACTAAATTAAGTCCTTAGTAAACATTTAGTTTGTTGACCTGATTTTGTAAAATTAATTTAACTCCTTTGTTCACTCATAATACTCTACTTCATTGTCAATTATTTAACTTTGGATCTCACATATAAATATACTTTAAAATGTCTAGAGTATCTAAAAATATCCACCCATTCCCACCACTCCCAACAACAACTATAAATAATATAAAATGTTCATTCGAAATAAAAATTTACTATTTCAAAAGTCCTTCCAATCACTTGAACTAATAAAACAGATAGAACCTGCGATGCAAGCTTTGACTCTATAGCTTTATATCATATAATAGCATTACAACCTTAAGATTCCTACAATCTACCTTGTATAGTTATAAATGGAGATTCCTACAATATGTTTGAACTACCAGGGGGTATTCCATAACAGCATGTCTAACAGACATTTTTTATCATGCCATCCCTGAAAAGAAGCATGCAGAAAGTGTAATATAGGCCTAGCCTCTCTGCGCATATCTAACACGGTGGCAAATGTGCTTGTGAAAAAATTAGTCTAATACAGAGCTAGCCTATCTATTGGATATCAAACACATCTATAAATGTGTTTGTAAAAATTGTGCTCATTATTTTTCTGATATTGCAGGCTTGGAATCAATTCGAGCAGAATCAAGTTTTGAATATCGTTGATCCATTGTTAGAGGGGCAGTACCCACGAGAGCAGGCGCTAAGAGTGATTACTATAGCACTTCTATGCATGCAGGGCTCATGGATGCAGCGGCCTGCAATGTCACAGGTTGTGTCAATGTTAACCAACTATTCAGAGATAATTGTTCATCCCACACGACCAGCTTTTATAGAAACCGCTGCAGACAGACTCCCGAATTTCACTTCAATAAGCGGAGCTGAGACGCAACCTGCTGCTCCAACTCGGACATCGCATGGATCTATCAGCGTCTCTTTACTTCCCCGTTAGTCTAATGGACAGCCCTTTATTATTTTACAATCTGCATACTCTGACCGCTATAATTTTTAACGCAGGCAGAGGTTGGAGGTTCAGTCCCTCTCATTAATAAAATTCAGTGACTCCTGAGCATTCGACGTATCTTTAAAGAATTTTCTCTATTTATTCGTGAAGTTACAGTGAAATAACTATGTGAAATGGCATGCCACATACGTTGTGCACGGGGAAGTTCAACTGATGTAATTAAATTTGACTGTGGAGTGAAATGAAATGAAATGAAGGTATGTGCACGGGGAAATTTGACTAGAATAAAGTGAAATGAAGGTTAGATACAAGTTCACTACGGTAAGAATGATACTTACATTTTTTTTTAAGACAAAATAACTAGCAATTGTCTCAAAAGTACAAAGAGAGGCCGATAGGATTATTAAATTGGAATTGTTGAATTTTTCTAGAAGAGTTATTTGGTTTGTGGAAAACCTTGTTTTCTTGGACTAAATCATTGTGCAATTACTTTTTTTAGATGTTTTGTTTATATCTATATTACAAGGAACACATTGAATGTCTTATTTCATTTCTCCTATCCTTACTAATATCCTTTCCGTGTTTTCTCTTGATCAATTTGATGAAATATTCCATTATCCTTTGGTCAAAGTCCTCACCTGCATATTAGTGTACATCCCGGTAAGTTCAAAGCTCAAAAGCCAACCAAAAAAGTCAATGATAACAACCGTGCACGTATTCAAATTCGTAATGTAAAACTGCCATACAAAGTTTAGATAGATTACCTCCAAGATGGGTATCACCGTTTTAGCCAAACCTCAAAAACTCCGTTCTCAATAGTTAGAACACTGACATCAAATGTGCCACCGCCAAGATAAAAAAAACAATATTTTTCTCTCCACCATTCTTGTCCAAGCCATAAGCTATTGCTGCAGCTGTGGGTTCGTTGATAATGCGAGCTACATTCAAGCCAACAATAACACCAGCATCCTTCATTGCTTGGCGTTGTGCATCAGTAAAATAAGTTGCGCAAGCCCACAAGTTAACAGTGACAATGAAGTCAACAATTGGTTACCCACAACCTCATTAAAAAAAAAGTTGAAAAGAAAGCATACCAGGGACAGTCACCATGGCATTCTTTATAGTCTTGCCAAGGAATGCTTCTGCAGTCTCCTTCATCTTAGTCAAAATCATAGGAAATATCTCCTTCATCTTAGTCAAAATCATAGCACTGATTTCCTCAGGGCTAAATACCTTTGTCTCTCCATCTCGTACCTGAACTTGAATATAAGGTTTCTCTTCTTTGTTCACAATCTTGTATGGTACCAGTTTCATATCCTTCTGAACCTTTTTGTCTTCAAACCTATATAAAACAAATGTTTTCATTTAATTGTGCTCATCAAGTAAAAGTTTTAAATCATTTTCGTGAAGTTTGGATAGGGTAGAAACCAAATCCTGATCTGACCCCAACCAAAATGTTGCTCGACCCCTGACTTAACATGCCAATTTCATGACTGGCATCTTGTGGGTTCAATATCAAGGCAAGAATTAGACTTGCAATAAATATAATTTTCTACTAAATGGGCAAATCAGAGATCAGAGTACTTACTTTCTCCCAATGAATCTCTTGACATCAAAGATGGTTTGTTCGACATCAGTCAAAAGAAAGAAGCAGAATTTAAACCAAAATGAAGGGAAAGAAAATAGGATCTGCGACTCAGCAATTGCAACGAGCTCCTCCCTGAGCCACTTCCGATTCGAAGGCGGCATAAGAAAGCTGGCATACTGTTGGAGATCCCTGGTATCCTTGTGCATACTCTTGGTAGACTTCTTCCTGGCCAGTGCAAATATGACAGCGTCCATACCATACTCATTCATATAAACCTCAATATTGCCCTCATCCTTACAAGGCACTATAGAATTATACATCCTCGAGATCAGAGCAGCAACAATTGGAAGAAGAGTTTGCGCTGCAGTCCATCCGTTCACCTTGGGGCGTATAGACAGTCGAGGGTATTCTCCATATTCATTATCTCCGCTATTCCACTTCAATAGGAATAGTTTTTGAAATCTCTGTCTTAAGCTTAATTTAATGCAGAGAATGAAATGGTCATAACTGGATCTGCGTATTACATACCACGACTTGAATGTCTATAAATGTATTGATCATATTGTAGATTGCCCATCCACCTTAAACCCAAGGTTTATATTAATTCAATCACCCTAATACTAATATATTTGGAAAGACTGAGTATTGAATTATTTTTTTGATTTTCTGAGAGAAGTTTTAATTTGGTATATGATGGTGTTCTCACTTGAGGTTGAATTTATTATTGAGTAATATGAATGTGTTTACTTCACAGTATATACTTTGGTGGCTCAAGTAGTTGTATTCTTGGCTATTGGATACACTATTGGTGAATTCCTGGTATATCCCATGGCTATTGGATACATTATTGGTGAATTCCCATTAATATTTGTTATATATACTAATATTACAGTGATAGTGACTACATTTCATCATTACCAAAGAAGATTATTAGAAAGTAAAGTCATTTCTCTTCAGCAAAGCAAGCTCCTCCATCCATACCTCAACCCATTCAACCTAAAAAGGGCTCTGGTACTCTGTTAATTCAACTACCTAAATTCGTATTTCAACAATTTTTTCTTTGCTCAACACACCTGGTTCCATTAATCATATAAATTATTAAGTCGGTTGTTTCTTCTAAGCCAACACTCCATTGCCTCATAGCAATATATCAAGGGCACTCGTCTTTATTTCTCAAAACTTTGTTCTGCTGATGCCAAACGATGCCAAATCCCACATATAGCAGACAAGTGTTGAGTAATTTCATGTGCATTTAATGATAGAACTCATGAATCTTATTTCTGATATACATTGTTCGAGGCTCCAAGTCGTGATTGTTAAATTGCTAATTTAGTTTGCTTATAGACTATTTGGAGAAATGCTAATATGAATTGGCTTATATAAACATCATTCACTGGTATTCGTTGCATTATGATCACAGACCTATGACTACTTACCAAAGAGTATGTTTAATGGCCTTAAGTCATAATATATCATTATAGGGTATTTATTCAAGGTCCTTGGCGCCAAATCCTGATATTAAGGTTCAATTCCAGGCTACATACAAAGAAGAAGTGGGTGGCTTATAAATTTTCAAATGGCTCAAGAATTGAATGCTAGGGCATTTTGTTTATTATCTTACTAGCAAACAATTTGTTGTTTGTTGTGCATAGATCCTGAAATAATTGCCTCAGATGTATTAACGATCATGAAAATTGACATCCTGTATGCTAGGGCAATTTGTTTATTATCTTACTAGTAAACAATTTTCTATTTGTTGTACATAGATCCTGAAATATTGGCTCAAATGTATTAACAAACATTAAAAAAAAGGAAATTTAATTTTGAAACCCCAAATGCATTCATTCTCATTAAAAAACCTTTTGTACAAGCACAAAGGGCCACCGTTAACCTAAAGGAATAGCCCAATCTAATTAATCAAAACAATGGAAAAGATAGGATTGATTTTGAAACTTCAAACGCCATCAAAATTTCACTCAATGAAAATCCTTGTACAAGCACAATGGGCCACCATCCTTTCCCTCCCAAGATGGGGAGACTAATTAATCAAATTTAAAAAATCTGTGTCCAATTTAAATATATGGTTCCCTCCATGTTGCCCAAACCAGACATAACATAGGCCTTTTGCTATTCCCCAACTCTTTTTTCAAAGAAATTTGTTTTCCCTCTGCACATTCATTGAAAAGAAACCCAATTAAAATTACAAATTTCTAAGTAAATACAAACACATAGGAAATGTAATCAATAATAAAAACCAAATACTTACTGGAGAGATTAGCTCCATCCAGTCAAATGGATTCTGTGCATTATACACTTTGCTATACCCCAATGCAACCTGAATTGCCAACAGAGAGATTGCCCAATTAAATTGGTAAAACATTACATCATGTGCATGTACGATACAAAGCCTTACTTATTCCTGACAATAAAAAATGCATACCAAAAGCCTGTCAGCAACAAAGTCAATGTACTGACTCATGAGTTTAGCATTCATCCCAACAAGATCACATGGGAGAGCATCACAAACAAACTCCCGTTCAATCTCAACACCATCATAAACTATCTCTTTAACTCTCTTTTCACTGAGAGAGGACGCTCTCACCAGCGCAGAAATGAGAAAACGCAGTCCACTTCACGGCTTTGAGAAGCGGTACTTTGTAAGGCGCATAATCCATCAGAGGTGATTTCAACGCTTTCATGCCCAGATCCGCGACAGGCTCGCAGGAAACAAGAAGGAGATTAAAAAGCGAAGTCATAAGCTTCCTTGTCGTTAAGCCCAAGAACAATCCCTATCTTCGAAGTCGTGAACGGCAACAGGAGCATTAATGGCTCCATTGACGGAATCTGTATGAATTTGAGGAGCCGTGGCTGCAGCCACCGAAGAATATTGCAGGGTTTTCGAAGAGGAATTCACGTTACGGGAACTGGTGTAACGGAATTCATCAGACCTCGCTGAGGACCAAACTTTGCAGGTTCTTCGGCTCACGAATGGAAGCACCCTGGATGCCATAAAACCCCTGCAAATCTTGAATTCCAGATCAAGATTGCCTAATAAATACCTTGAAAGGACGAACTGATTCAAGCACAGGCAAAGCAATTGCTTTATTGGTTTCTCGTCTGGGACAAGAAATTCTCTGCCCAGGTGCAGTTCCAACCACCTATTTTCCTCTTTTTCGGCTATGTGATGAATGAAACGCATGGCAATTGCATTGAAGAGGCAGATGGAGGAAAGCTTTATAATAGAAACAGCAAGGTTGATGCATACTCTGGTGCATGGCGTCCAGAAAATCTTGCGTTTTGCCAAAACGAGCACTCCGGCTTTCTTGACTTTCCATGCTTTCTTGATTTTCAGTTGTTTCCTTTTCTGGTTCAGGTCCGCGGTTGAAAATGTCTCATCTGATCAAACGGCTCAGAGTAAAAATGTTGACGAAAAGTTGATGCATAGGAAAGGCCTATCAGCCTAAATATTTTCCTTTAAAAAGTTACTTTTTTATTTTAGTTATTTTAGAGCAAAATTTAATTATTAAATTGTTCTAATACAAAATTTTATATTTAAGATAAAACCAGTTTCACACAAAAATATTTTAAAATAAAATTTTATATTTAACACAATAGATATTTAAGATAATGAAAATTAAGAGGAAATTTATTTAAGACAATTAACAATCCAGATAAAACCATATCAATTTAAGACAATATTATTTAACACCTTCAATGTTGATTCTAACCTGTGATATTGGCTCTAAGAGTTAGCTTTCAATCCGCTAGGTACTACAGTTTCATTGGCCAACTGCTTGCAGACTACTATTGTTTGGTGCCTATACCAATGTTGCTATTTCACTCGCCAGCTTGCAGGCTACTGTCTTCTACCTATACCAAAGCTACTATTTCACTTACCATTGACATTATCTTATATAAAGACAACTATTTGTTGGGCTCTTTGTTTTGTGGGGTATTCAAATCGGAACAACTTTTCCTGGTAAGATTTCCTAGACATCAATTCATCTTCTATCCCTTCGATCTCTGCTGATATTATTAGGGACAACTTGTCTGTCATTGCATTCTAAAAGTTTGCACAGAGATTCCATGAGTGGATAGGGAATAACTATATTTTAAATTTTTGAAAATAGATATTCAAACAAAATGAAATTTAATCATATCAATTTATTTATTTTTATATTATGTTTTTCTTTTTTTATTAATCATCTTTAATTAAATATAAATTAGAATATGTTAATTTTATTAATTAAATTATAAAATTAAAATATAACATTTTTGAAAAACTTTTAATATTTTTTACTAATTTTTAAGTATTTAAATTTAATGTATATTTATTTGAAAATTATATTAAAACTACATAAAAGTAATAAATTAAAGGTTATTTGATTTCAAAACAATTATAATATACATATCATATTCTAAAAATATAATAAATAGATGAAAAATATTATTTTTTAGTTGGCTTAACTGAGAGGGATTTGAACTTTGAATATCATGCTTTTACATAATACTTCATAACTAAATGATAGTAAATTGAGTTACACTTGATGAGATAAAATTATTTGTTTTTTTAAATATGTAATATTAATAATTGATATCATTTTAAACTAGGGGATAACTACTATGTGATTTATCTTCCTCATTTAATAGAGATATATATAAATAAATTATGAAGGAGGTTGAAAGAGTACTTGTAGCATAAAATTTAATTTAACATAAAAATCCATTGTCATAGCCCTCTAGTCATCCACATCGGAGGTTGACTTAGTGCACCCACCCATCACTACAAGTTTGTGGTGCAGCGTGACTCATTTCATTTCATTGATTTTATTAATATTCATGAGTTTAACTCTTATTGAAGTATGTAGATAATCATTCCACACAATTATGCCTTACCATATCCAATATGCAAATGATATGAATGAAAGTAATCTTATAGAATCAACATCCGAAGTGGCCTAATAGTTGTCAAATATTCAAATGTGTTACAACCAAGTGAACTCTAGTCTTGTATAGAAATTTAGAAATTATAAGAGCACAAATTTCATACAAACCTATCACCAAATTTCCTATTTGATTTATTGCCATCGATCACAACTTTATCACAAATCAAAATTGTTTCACTTGATAGAAGTAGTAAGTACTCTCAGATGCATGCAATGTATGAAAATTTAAGTAAAGGAAAGCAAGTTAAGTCTAATACTAGAGGCCAAGTGAGTCAGAGTTAAAAAATTAATGACTTGTCAAGAAAAGCTAAGTTAAGGAAAAGAAAAATGTCAATTTATGTTAATTTAGTGAAGTTAGAAAAGTTTAGTTAAAGCATCAAGTCATAGTTTGCAGGAGGAAAGTAAAGTTAGAGTTTGCATGTTTCCGTATTTACAAAATTTAGTGCTTATATACTCATGGTTGGGTCATTGTAATGTGAAGTAAGAAGAGAGAATAACAACAACTCAGTGGATATATATGAGAATAATTAATGAATAGAACTTATTTACTAAGGTAGAAGCTTGTGTACTTATTTGTCTTGTGTTTGAATGTTTATCTCTGCCTCTAAATAACAAGTGGTATGAGAGCAAGGTTTAGCAAGGATTCAAAGAACCAAAGGAGTTAAGAAGGTCATGAGATACTTCCATTAAGAGACTTGGCTATTGTGAGTAGCCCACAAATCAAATTTTGAATCCATTGGTCCATAAGTAGAAAATAGAGCTCGTTGAGAGTTTGTAAACCCAACTACTAAAATATTAGGGTGAGTAGCCTACAGAGCCACTGCCATTGAACAAATAGGGAGTCTCGACCATAAGTTGTAGCCATGAGCATCCATAAGAATCTATGTAGAAGAGATTAGAAAAGTTGCTAGTAGTTGTTGGGAGCCACCGTTAAAGTGAAGGTCAAAATATTTAGTTTTAAAGATAATCAAGTGTATGCGATGTTAATTTCTAGAAGGTTAAAACAATAAGGAAATAAGACAAAATACAAAAGAAAGACGACAATCATGGGTCACAAGGAAAGACTGAAGAAAACCGAGAAAAGAAATCGAAAGGAAGAGCCAAAGTATTTCGAAGAGAACATAGAGGTTCTCACCACAGTCGGGCCATCTACAATACAAGTAGATGAAGTAGAACAAATTGAGGATGAATGAATCAGGATAGATCTGGTAACACTTCCAAAATTTACTAGCAATTTTTTTTATTTTTGGGGATTGTCAAAATGAAAGCTATTCTTCAATGTAAAGAGTTGATTGAGTATCATTCTAATAACCCATCTGATGAAGTATGTGATACCTTAGTATTGGATCTTATAAAATATGCATTAGATGATAAGTACTTGTGTAAGCTAGAAAAATCTACATCTTCCTAGGAAGCATGGAAGACCTTGGAAGTATAATTTGGTATAAAGTAAAGTGACATAAAACAACAAATTATGTTACAGTTTGTTGAAGAATCAAAAGAAATTCAACTGCAGGTCTGAGAGTAAATGAGAAAGACTCTAGGAGGAAAAGAAATCTTGGAGAATCCCACTCAAAGGTAGATGATGATCATAAAGACTATAAAAGTGAAACCCATCATGCAGACATGTATATGGATGAAGTAGACACAAAAAATATTTCACAGTGAGAATTTGAAGCCTTTACGTGTGAAGTATAGCAAGAGCATATAGATGCTCGAGAACCCCACTATAACATGGATGGTGAATCTCATTGTGACGAGACACATGTGGATGTTGATTGCAAAGTGAGTTGTGAATTGGTGAATCCAACAATAGACCTTGTTGATGATGGTGAAGCTTCCAATAAAGAATTGAATAAAATGTGTGATCTAGTTGGTATGATTGTAGTTGATGGTGACCTCTTTGCATCAGAGTTTGAGGCATTTCAGTTTGAGAATAATAAAGACAAATTTTATATGAAGTAGTGATTTTTAGAGTTGAAAATGCATCTCCATGATTCCAACAACAAATGATGAATTTGGCGAATCCAAAATTGTTAATGAGCACATGCATGCTCAGATATCTCAAAAGGAGGATGAAAATTATGTTGATGAAATTTGTGGTGTCTTTTTCGAAACAAGGACTGATTATGGAAATATGGAAAGTGCCATGTTTGATGAAGAATTGAAGATTGGAGCTACCACTATAGCAGCAAGTTATGAAGCAATAGTTAGAATTTCTCATGAAGGAGTGTACGATCTAACAACAATTGATGATTAAGAATGGGATAAAGTGATTCATGAGTATTTGATGAGAATATCAACTGACAGCATAATAGTGGAAGATAGCCTCAATGTAGTTGAAGAGGCAGAGAAGAAAGAAGAAGCAGAGAAATCTCTCACTGCAAAGCATAATGAAGATGTTTTAACAATGATTTTGAGTGTGCAAGTAGAAAGAACAACGATCCAATCAAAATTATAGTTGAAAGAGAAGATGAAGAAAAATATGTAGGAAAGGGCATGGAATTTTCTGAAGACAAATAAGAAAGCATTGAAAAACCTTTCAACAATGGAGTGAAGAAGAGGTGAAATCCTATTATAAAGAAATATGGAAGAAAGAAGATTAGGAATATGAATCGAAAGATGCATGGAAAAGTTCATAGTTTGAAGATGAAGAGTTGTGGTAGTAATCCATGAGTGAACAAATATTTCAAGAAGAGGATATAGAAGGTAGGCTCTGAAAGCCTAAATTGTTTTTTAGAACAAATATAAAAAAAATTAAACAAAAATTTGTAGTATCGGCAAGTGAAGAAATATGGAACTTACATAAAGAAATCACACTTAGAAATGAAGCAGTTTCAAGGGTATATAATATGGAAGAAATGAAAAAAGAAAAAACTTCATTGTAAAAAGTTATTTGAGTCATTTTTTTATTGCAAGCATAGATTGCATAGTCAAGTCACGATTAAGTAAAGGTTGAGTCATATGGTTATAATGAAGGGGGAGTTTTATAAATACTAATTACTCCCATATGGATGTAATGCATGAAGAGTAGAGTTAAGTTAAGGAAATCAATTTGAGTCCAATATTATAAGTTAAGTGAGCTGGAGTTAGAAGGTTAATGTTTAATTATAGAAAAGCTGAGTCAAAGAAAAGAAAAATGTTGAGTTAAGTTAAAGGAAAGTTAGAAAAGCTATTTAAAGTGTGAAGTCTTAGTTTGCATGAGGAAAGGAAAATTAAGTTTGCATGATTCTATATTTAAATTTTTTGGTGTTTATATACCTATAATTGGGCCATTGTAATGTGAAGCAAGAAGAGAGAATAGTTGTAGCTTGGTGTTTGTATATGAGAGAATAATTAATGAATAGAAATTATTTATTCAAGCAGAAGCTTGTGTATTTATTTGTCATGAGTTTGCATGCTTATATTTGCCTTTGAATAAAAAGAACTTATCTCCTTACACTTTGTCACGTAAGAAAATTGTGTCATGACTTATGCAATGACCCACCCAATCATGCTAGAAATTGGTTGATTGCACACTATCCAAACCCATATAAACTTATGCATTGCCCTTCCAACTCCTTCACCAACTCTTCATCTCACATTAGCACCTATAATCCAAATGGTACTTGGTCAAATGTTTGTTGTCTTAGCCAACTCTGTGGTTGCATTTACAAGCAATTGTTCCAAATTAAATAAGGTTTCATCTTTCCATTTCAAATGGGTCAATGTTATGTATTACATACTTTTCCCAAATGATAGTTTGGTCGAACTCATCTCAATAGTAATTTATGCTCCTTTGTGCTCACTTGACTCAAGTGTTATCCCGCCATGTCTACTCTAGCCGATTCAACTCATTCTAATGGGTGCCTCTCTACATGCTTGCATGCTACCCTCATATATTCATCCCATGTGCTACACATTACCCTTGTCTTCAGACTAGACTTGTTCAATCATCTTGTGCGATCCCCTTGATGCTTCACGTGCCATAAAAAGGCAAACAAATGTCTAAGGATTGTTCTTGTTATCATTACATCATATGTTTATTGCTCTGATTTACCTAATATGATTATTCTAAGTGTCTTTCGTGTTAGGCCAGTTTTGTAAATGTGAATCAAATTATGTTTTTCATTAAGAGAGAATATGAATATATACAAGGAGAGGGAGACTACTCGGTTTCATCTCCCAATGCCTCTTCATATTCCAACTTCCTTTATTTTTTGCTATTTAAAATATTTATAAATTTTTTTCTAATCCCAAATATTAAGTGTCAACATACCCCCTTTAATCTGAAGGGATATTGGTGAGTCCAAACATCATTCTAAATATTTCAAACTTTTCCCTTCCAAGCGCTTTGGTGAAGATGTCTTCAATATGCTCATTTTTTGAACAATGCCATAGGTGGATTGTTTTGGCTTCAACATGATGTTGAATCAGATGGTACTTTGTATTGATGTGCTTCATTCAGTCATGGAACTTTGGGTTCTTGGCCAAATTTATTGCATAAGTGTTGTCAATGAAAAGAGGAGTTGAATGTACTTGTTTCTCCTGAAAATCTTCTAGAATTTTCTTGAGCCACCGAATTTCCTTTATTGCTTCAGTTGTTGCCACATATTCTTCCTCAGTTGTGGAATCTGTTGGAATTGACTGTATGTGTGACCTCTAGGAGACAACTCTTGATCCAAGACTCATAACATAACCTGAAGTATATAATATAGTTTATTTATCTCCATCAAAGTCTGAATCAGAGTATCCAATCAAGCTAAAGTCACCCACCTGTGTATACTTGAGTCCAAAGTCTTGAGTTCCCTTCAAGTACGTTAGAACTCTTTTTGCAGCATACCAATAACCCTCACAAGGATTTTGCATAAACATGAAGAAGATTCCAACATCAAATGAAATGTATTGTCTCGTAGTAGTCATGTAGTTGGGACTTCCTATGAGTGGTCTATATTTTTTTGCATCCTCAAATTCTTTTCCTTTAATGGATGTGAGCTTTAAATTGTGTTCCATTGGAGTAGTTAAATGATTTCACTCAGCGAAGCCAAATTTGTTCAACAAATCTCCAATGTACTTCTTCTGAGAGAGGAATATAAAATTTAGATGTTGGGTTACTTTAATACCAAGATAGTAGTGAACATAGCCCAAATATGTCATTTCAAAAACTTTCCTCAGTTCTTTATTTATAGATGCAATGTAGTTCTCATTGTTCCCCATCATCAAAAGATCATCTACATACAAAACTATTTGTCCAACTTTCTTAACAAACAAAGTTGCATCATCAAGATCATAACACATGAAACTGAGTATCAGAAGATGCTCATTCAACTTCTCGTACTAGGCTCACAGTGCTTGCTTGAGGCCATATAAGGATTTTACAAGATTGCATACTTTGTGTTCCTAAACCTTCACAACAAATCCTTCTGGTTGGGACATAAAAACATTTTATTTCACATATCCATTCAAGAAAGTAGGATTTACATCCATTTAATGGACTTTCCAACCGCTTTGAGCTTCCAAGGCAAAGTGCGTCTAGATGGTAGTCCATATTGTTGTGGGGGGGAAAGTATCCCCACAATTGACTATTTCCTTTATGCTTGTCAAGTGGGCCATCTACTTTATATGTGTTCTTGAAGATCCACTTGTAGCCGATTGGTTTAGTTCCCAATGGAGGATCAACAAGCTTCCAGGTGCAATTCTTTATCAAAGCATCATATTCTTTTTGCATCGCTTTTTTCCATTCATCATGAGAAGCAACTTATTTTAAGGATGTTGGTTCAAAATATGTAGATAAAATTAGTTCACAATCATAAGAAACATCCATATCAACATGTGAATCATAATCATCTACATCACCTCCATTATGTCTTGTTGAGCTTCGTGGTCTTGTCTTTCCAACCTCATAAGGACAAACACTTTCAAGTGTCTTTGTCAACCATTTTGGAGGACCTTTCTGAGATGGACCAGACTACTCAGTTGATTAAGATGAGGTTGAATCAAGATTTAGCCTTCCAATTATGTCAATCACATCACTCAAAGTGTCATCTTGATCAATCGTTGGAGCTTCATGTGGGGAGGGGGGGGAGAGTGTTTCAAAAGGAGATCCCATAGTTTTACCCAGTATAAGGATCCCCCCTTCAAAATGTGGAATCTCATTATCAAAATCTTAAAAAGACTTTGCATATCTGAATATATCCAAGCGATCAAGTTGTTTCTCAACAACATTGTCAGTCTTGGAAGATTCAAGAAAGATGACATCTCTAGATATTATAAAATTCTTATTCACTTCATCATAAAAACAACATGCTTTGGAGGTATTTGAGTGCCCCAAGAAGATACATTTGTGACTCCTTACACCAAGTCTATTTATTTGCTCCTTAAGTATGAAGGCATAGCAAGTGGAACCAAAAACCCTCATATGCCTCACTAAAAGAATGTGGCCATACCACATTTCATAGGAAGTATTATTTATGATAACATGAGATGGACGCCTATTCTTTATATTGTTGGGAATGGGTCCCCTAGGGGTCAATTTTGGGTTTAAAACCCCAAATTTTGGGGCAGAAGGCCCAAAGTTTATATAAGAAATGTAAAGTCTTCACATCTTGTGGTCGCAGAGCGTGAAGATGTCAAGAGTCATTAAGGGTTGTCTGCCCTTGTTTTATAAAGTATCATGTCAGCTATAAAGATACACCCATAGTATGCAGACCATAGGATTGTATAAAAAGAAGTAGAGTTATAAGTGCTTAGGTCATAAGGCAGCTAAGAGCGAGAACCTTAGCATAGGTAGAGGCTCTGTAGCTGAGTGTGTAGAGGTCTAAGGTAGAAGTCCACGCTGAGTGCACGGACCATCAATCAATAAAGAGAAGTATTATGAAATTGTTGTGTATTTTGTCTATGATTATTGCATCCGATTATGTTATGTTAAGTTCTGTGTTTACATTATAATGCTAATTTGATGCACGAATATATTTGTTTCTATCTATTAATTGAACGCAGGTAAGAATATAGGTTTACGCGAAGGTAACCTTAATTTCATGGTAAAATTAGCAAACACTTAAGGTAATTTGGGAACTTGTAACCATACATAGTTACAAAGGTGCATAAGTGCGGGTTTCACAAAGGGCAGTTGTATACCTTCGCGAAGGTTCTGAAGGTAATAGAATAAGGAACATCGATAAGCCCTAAGGGCTTATCGATTTGTGCGAAGACAAGGGTTAGGGTATAATATTGACATCACGACCATCTCAAGGTGTAGAAACTTGGTTCCTACATCCCCCAACACTGCTTCGGGTGAGACTTCAGTTCGTGCTCCACGGGTTGATGCCGAAAGGGCCAGTAGTGTAGGGATTTACTTGTCTACTTAATTCTGAACCTGGGTCAGGGCCCATCAAGCCACCATATATACACAACACATAGAAGTGCATTAACCCAGAACGTCAAGTTAACATTATTGAAAAACATCATTGAATGTACCATATTTAAGATTGTCTTGCTCAGTCTTTCAACTACTCCGTTTTATTGGGGATTATAAGGAACAATTGTTTGATGTTTGATCCCATGTCAACGAAGATAGTTTTCAAATTTATTTGAAGTATATTCTTTTCCACTATCTAATCTGGAATTGATCTAAGACAATTAATAAGGTCTTACAGACTCATGCGCATGGATGTGCCTATGTTATTTTATGCAACGGATCGATAAGATTGCGAAATGAACAGGCGCTGAAGCAGTTAAAGAAAACATAACAGGAAAACATATAAACACAACAAGTCTAATAAGGAGTTCACCCAACACTCTGAGGCTACGTCTCTTGGTCCAGCCTTCAGTGGTGGCCTCTCTATTATGTTTTGAAAGCAGAGTTTTACAACCGTGAGCTCAATTTGAGTCTCACATAACAGATGAAAATCAGTAGGACTATACTTGGATCCTCTAAGTCTCTGGAATACACAGACTCTCCTTACTGAAGCTCGACCTCTATTGGTCACAGTAGTGTGAGCCTAATCTGAGGCTCATACATGACATGCATATACAGAGGAGTTCACTTGAACCTCTCAAGCCTTCTCTGGAGCACACAGACTCTCCGACTCTCTCTGTCTCTGTCTTGACTCTGGCTTGATCTTGCCTTTGCTTCTGTAGGTCAGCTCGGCTTCTCATCTCTGCTTCTAACTTGCTAACTCGCTTGCCTGCTTTCTCTATCAGCTTGTGGCTTTAAAGCAAATCTGCTTTCTGACTGTTCATTCCGCTTGTCAACTTTTTGGTTCTCCCGCCTCTGTCCATTTGAATCCCTCTGTTCTACGTAATCATCACTGTATAATGCCTCACAAGGAGGTGGCCACCCATTTCATAACGAACAGAGTGTCAATTCTCTTGGATTTTTTTGAAACGACAGTTTCTTCCATTAACTCCAAGAATGCCCACGAAACACAACCTTTTGCCAACGCATCATCCACGTTAGACTTCAAATCCTATACAACTCTGCCTGTTGACCTTGTCAAATCCGGTCATCCATCGGAACGCGTCTCCATCGTTGATATGGAGCCTCCAAATCCTATGGTCATCATCCATTTCGAGCGGATAAGTAACATGACATTTACCCATCCGATGTGAGTGGTTTTCTCTCTCTTCCACCGGACACGTGGCACCCATTGTGTGGCATCGGGCAGGACTCGGTTGAAACCGCTTACGCTCGAATCCCTTCTGATATTCTGCTGGTTTTTGTGGGACCCTGCTTCTGACGGAATCAGAATGATATCCATTACATTTTATGATTTTTCGGGTCCGGGGGCTTACGACCCTTCCTTCTTTAAGGGGTTTGCCGTGCGATATGCAATTAGCGACTTGTTGCTAATCACATGTCATAAACTACCCCCGTTCATTGAAATGGCCTCTGGTTTTTCTAATTCATGACAGCACGCGTTACCATGGGCCGACGGTCTGTACGCTTGACCGAGGGTCCTCATTGCTCCGCGTTGATCACAAATTGCAACTGTTACGAGGATATCTTCGATAAGCTTAATCTTTATAAGACTTTAAAACTTTTTCATGATTTTTAAAGAGTTCATGAAAACTTAGAGAGTGTTCTGGGATCCAATTTGGATCACGACCTTCCCACTGAAAAAGCTTTTGGACCACCAAAAGTTGGTTTTTAAGCATCAATCAAGTGAGGGTATAGATTCCTCACTTGCCCAATTTCTATCCATCTTGCACTGCTTGGTTTTGAACCTTTGAGCCCAATCCTAAGGTACTCAACATCATCTCTGTGCATAGTTGTCACCTTTCTGTCCAGAACTGTATATTCCTGCAATTCATTGAGATATTCAGGCAATAGATCATCAATAGAAGGCAATTGACTTTGCTCTTCAAGATCTTCAATTAATGAAGGTTCAAACAGTCTCAAGCTTTCCGCATTAACTACTGAATAGATGTGCATGTAAGTTGGCAAATCAAGGTGAAAAGCATTCTCACCGATTTTCTCAAGTATCTTGAAAGGTCCATACCTTATCGGCTTCAGCTTCTTACCTTCACCTTGCATTCAGTCTTTGCTGATATACAGCCAGACTTGATCACCAACTTGGAAACTATGCTCAGTATGATGCTTATCATGCCTTGCCTTGTACTTGGCTTGGCTCTTTTCCAACTGTTCTTGTACTGCCTGGTGAATCTCTTGGATTTGTTCAATGAACTTGGTTGCCTTGTCCACATCACTGAGTCCATCAATCGCTATGTCTTTAACAAAGACAAAATCCAAGGGAGACTTTGGTATGAAACCAAAACAAGTCTCAAAAGGAGATCTCTGTGTAGAAGAATGTTTAGCTCGGTTGTAAGAATGTTGCACATAACACAAATGTTCATCCCAAAGCTTGGGATGCTTGCTGCAATAGCCTGTGAGCAACTGGATCATTGTCCTGTTGACCACCTCTATTTGGCCATCTTTTTGTGGATGAAAGGTTGTGCTCTTTTTCATTATGGTGTCCATCAATTCCGACAGACTATACCAAAATTTCCCAACAAATCGGGAATCCTGATCAGATACAATGGAAGTGGGTAATCCAAAATGAACCCATAGATATTGAAAGAACAACTTTTTTGTTTGTTCAACTGTAATCTGTTTGTTAAAAGGTATTAAAATACACATTTTGCTGAACCTATCCACAATAACATATAAATAGTCATGACCTTTTCTAGATTTAGGCAATCCCCTAACAAAGTCCATGGAAACACTTTCCCAAGGATGAGAAGGAACTGGTAGTGGAGTGTACAAGCCTAGTTTTCTATTGTTGGGCTTGCTTTTAGCACACATAGTACACCCTCTTATATATCTAGAAACTGCCTCATTCATTTTTGGCCAATAAAAAAATCTTTGCAGCTGTGCAACTGTTTTGCTTACACCAAAGTGACCCAATATTAGAGAAGTGTGTGCTTCTCGAATTATCTTTACTCTTTTGGTTTGAGGAATGCATAACTTTCCCAAATGATACAAGAGTTGGTCCTTAACATGATAATCCAATTCTTCTATTTGTTTTCCATGACTTAAAGTTGCTTATACATCTTTAAAATTTGTATCTTGAGCATATTGTTCAATGTAGCTTTCATGCAATACTGAATTATGCTTAATTATAGTAGATGCATTTATGATTGGCCTGGACAACATATCTGCAACTTTATTGTGTATGTCCTTTTTATATCTGATGACAAGATGAAACTGTTGTAGAAAACCCATCCACCTATAGTGTCTTGATTTCTGCAACTTAGTTTGTGAGTGCAAATATTGAAGTGGTTGATGATTAGTATGTATAACTGTCTCTTTTCCCATTAAATAATGTTTCCATTTTTTCACACTCTGTACTAATGCATACAATTCTTTATCATGTGTGGGATAATTAACTATTGCAGAATTAAATGTCTCAGAATGATAACATATGGTTTTACCGTGTTGCATCAACACTACTCCCATGGCATAGTCACTAGCATCCGTTTCAATCTCAAATGGTCTTTGAAGATCGGGCAGTGCTAGTACTGGTGTTGTACTAATCTTTTCTTTTAAGGTGTCGAAGGCTTTCTGTTGTCTCCCTCCCCACTGAAACACCTTGTTCAATCCTGTTAAAGCATGTAAGGGAGTTGCAATCAAGGAAAAGTTAGAAATAA
>APFE031133849.1:762-30978 GCA_000404065.3 Pinus taeda
CATGTTATGTAATTGGACCCCAATCAAAATTGTGCAAGGAAATAGGGGATTGGAGGACTTGTGGCCTATATATTGAGGCCTAGGTAGTCTATGATCTACACCATCAGAGTACAGAGAGAGCAGGATAGCTTTTGAGCTTATTTTTTTTGTATGTTGTTTAGGATTTCCACTTGATTGATAATACAAAGATGGGATTTTAGACTGGTGCTTTCCCCAGGTTATATCTTCTATGTTATGGTTGATTACTTCTCATTCTCAGTTATATCTGTTCATGCTTGATGTTGCTCATGTTCAATTAATCTTCCACTAAGTTTATGGTAGATGTATATCTAGTATTATGTTTTAGTACATTGCATATATCAGTTGGATCTACAGGTGAAATTTCTACATGATATCAGTGAGCTAGTTGAATTGTAGAGAAAATTAAACATGGTATTAGAGCAAAGTTGATCAAGGAAGAACAATATAGAAGAAGGGAGAGGTTGAAGTTTGTGGTTTATGAATATTGAATTGAGTTCTTATCACATCTATTTCACCGATGGAATTCTATGGCTTGAGACTCGAATATGCCCTTGATGGAAGTTCGAATTATATAGCCTAGAAGGATCGCATGGAGGAAGTATTAGAAGATAATGGCCTTAAGGACTTCATTGATCAAGAAGTCCAGAAGCTGATTGATGCTACTCAACTGGCGGAATGGAAAAAGTGTGTGGCTAGAGCTAGGAGAATCCTCTTGGAGGGAGTTCGAGATCACATTGTCTCGAGCCTCCATGGGAAGGAGACTCAGTTTTCGATGCGGAAAACATTGAAAGATCTTTATCAAAATAGAATTGATCATAGGAAGCTGGCACTGAAGGACAAACTTCGAAAGATCAAGTGTGAAAGTGGGGACACGATCTCTATGTATCTGAACAAGCTCACCTTATGCAGGGATGAGCTTGCAAGTGTAGGGGTCGTGACATCTAATGATGACATGGTGATTCTAGCACTCGTTGGCCTTCCTAAGAGCTGGCACAACTACCAGGACTCGGTTAATGGAAGGGAAAAACTGCCAGATTGGGAACGATTATGGTCAGATTTGATGCAGGAGGAGATCAGACAGAGCACTAGAGATGGTTCTTCATCCATGGAGGATAAAGAGAACTGTGCCTTAGTGAGTAAGGCAAAGAAGGGGAAGGAGAAGGTTTCTCTTTCCGAATCCAATTCTTCCCATGGTGGGAACAAGGTTGACAAATAGAAAGTGTGATGCTTTCGTTGTCATGAGGTGGGCCATTTTGTTACAAATTTTCCACAGAGGAAATCCAATAAGGGATCCAGGGAAGGATCTCAAGATGAGGAACTTGCTTCACAGTTCGAGTTGGATTTCACACTCTTCACATTCAAGGTTTCATCCATGGTGGGAAGTGGTTGGTTTCTTGACATTGGAGCTTCTTTCCACATGACCGGTGACAAGAGTTTGTTCAGTACTTTGGAGGAGAAAAATCTCCAAATACTCATAGCGATGGGTAATGATGAAAAGTATAGTGTCTTAGGTGTAGGCACAGTTATTTTTCATATGGAGCATGGAGCTCGCCTTACCTTGACCGATGTCAAGTATGTTCCAGGACTGAAGAGAAACTTGGTGTCGATAACGATGCTGGAATATAGAGGCTATGATGTAGTCTTCAGTAAGGGAAAGGTTTTCCTTAGACACATCATCACTAGACAAGTGAAGCAGATTGGTTCACGGGTCAAGAATTTGTATGCTCTTGAGGTTCAGGATGCATGCAAAGCCTTGAGAAGCAAGGCAACTGATGGAGACTTGGTGGTTGAGAGGGAGGGTATATTACCTCTTGACATGCAGCGCCAAAAGAAGTCTCACACAATTGTGGAGGAGCCATGGTTGGTGCAGCAGCTTCAGGAGGTTGTGGAGTAGCCAAAATAGGGGAAGCTGAGTGGATATTGAGTAGAGACATCTACTCATGCAGAGACCTTCAGTAGGGGGAAACTTTGAGCCAAGTGAGCTGAGGGATCACATGCAGCCTTACCTCTAGGTAGGAGGTGGGGCAATGTGGAGTGATTTTCACAAGGAGGAGGGGCAGGATCCTTGAGGTACCCAACCTCTTGGAAGAGACCTTGCTACGGGAACCCTGATGTGGAGTAGCAGGAACTGACTGATTGGGTAGAGACAGATGCAAATGGATTAGCAAAGAGAGCTACAATGCAAGGAATCCCAGGACAGCACGGAGCATGTAAGTTGCAACAATGCGAGAGGCACAAGTGTGTTGCACAGTGCAGGGTAGCATAGAGAAGGGTGCAATGGTGCAAGATGCATGGAGATGTTGCAGTAGCGCAGAGGTCAGAGAGGGAGCACTTGTCAGCGGCAGGAAGAGCTTCAGCATCAAAGTATGTTTTTAGCCCAACAGAGAGGTTAGTTGGGAGTTTTTTGTTCCAAGAGTTGCTAGAGCAACCACACTTGGTAGATGTGTTGCATGCAGAACATTCCACAGGTACAGAATCGGGTTCGAGAGGAAGACTTTCTTGTTGAGAGGGAGTGTTGAAAAATGGAAAAAATAAATTGCTAAAAATAGCAGTTTGGGCATCAGTGTTGGATTGGGCAACAAGGAATGAAAAATGGAAGTGCTAAAATAGAAGTTCTATTTTTAGCAGTTCAAGTTGGATTCCTATTTTTAGACAGCCCTAGGTCTAAAATAGGAAGTAAAATTCAAATTTGGTCTTACCAGCAGTTTGAATATTAATTAATTAATTCTCCATGAGTTAATTAGTTAAGGAAAATCAAACTAAAAGTCTTTGTGAGAACATGCAATAATTTCTCCACTAATTGGGGAGTGTGTCCTTGATTTGCTCCACTGATTGAGGAATTAAGGATGAGTTCTATATTGAGAGGATCAGTTGACTTAGGTTAACTTAGTCAAGTTCAGTTATATTAATTTAACAAGTTGTTAAATTAATGAGATATAGTTTATTGATGCTTGCATGCATGTGACAACTATTATTTTCAGATAACTGATGCATGGAAGTTTAGACAGAGACATAGTTGAGATCAGATGAGGTACAATGTACTATCAGATGCTAGGATCTTCCTTGTGAATATTCCTTGCATGCAAGAGGAATTTGAGTCCTCAAGGATTGCGTAGTTGGACCTGAGGTTGACAGCAGGTATGGCTGGGGCCAATTCACACTTGTTATGTAATTGGACCCCAATCAAAATTGCATAAGGAAATATGGGATTGGAGTACTTGTGGCCTATATATTGAGGCCTAGGTAGTCTATGATCTACATCATCAGAGTACAGAGGGAGAAGGATAGCTTTTGAGCTAATTCTTTTTGTATTTTGTTGAGGATTTCCACTTGATTGATAATACACAGATGGGGTTTTAGGCTGGTGCTTTCCCCAGGTTATTATATCTTTTGTGTTATGGTTGATTACTTCTCATTCTCAGTTATATTTGTTCATGCTTGATGTTGCTCATGTTCAATTAAGCTTCCTCTAAGTTTATGGTAGATGTAGATCTAGTATTATGCTTTAATATATTGCATATATCATTTGGATCTGCAGGTCAAATTTCTACATGATATCAGTGAGCTAGCTGATTTGTAGAGAAAATTCTACATTCTCCATATCAGTTATATGTGTTCTTATTGATGTTACTCATGTTCGATTAAGCTTCCGCTAAATTGGTTGTAGAAGTAGATCATGTATTTTGCTTTAGTATATTGCATTATCAAGTGATCTACAGTGATAATTTCTGCATGGTATTGGAGCTAGCTGATTTGTAGAAAAAATTCTACATGGTATCGAAGCACAAGTGATCAAGGAAGAATAGTATAAAAGAAGGGAGAAGTTGAAGTTTGTGATTCCTGAATATAGAAATCGAGTTCTTATCACATCTCTATTTCACCTATGGAATTCAATGGTTTTAGACTCGAATATGCCCTTGATGGAAGTTCGAATTATATAGACTAGAAGGATCGCATGGAAGCAGTACTAGAGGATAATGATCTAAAGGTCTTCATTGATCAAGAAGTCCCCAAGCCGACTGGTGCTGCTGAATTGGGTGAATGGAAGAAATGTGTGGCTAGAGCAAGGAGAATCCTTTTGGAGGGAGTTCAAGAGCACATAGTCTTGAGTCTCCATGGGAAGGAGACACAGTTTCCAATGTGGAAAACATTGAAAGATATATTCAAAATAGCAGTGATCAAAGGAAGCTGGCACTAAAATACAAGCTTTGAAAGATCAAGCGTGAAAAGGGTGATACGATATCTATGTATCTGAACAAGCTCACCTCATGCAGGGATGAGCTTGGAAGTGTAGGGATCATGACAGCTGATGATGACATGGTGAGTCTTGCACTCCTCGGTCTTCCTAAGAGCTGGCATAGCTACCAGGACTCAATTAATGGAAGAGATAAACTGCCAGATTGGGAGCGACTTTGGTCGGATTTGATGCAGGAGGAGATAAGAAGAAGCACCAGACATGGTTGTTCATCCATGGAGGATGAAGAAAATTGTGCCTTAGCAAGTAAGGCGAAGAAGAGGAAGGAGAAGGTTTCTCTTTCTGAATCCAATTCTTCCCATGGTGGGAAGAAGTTTGACAAATCAAAAGTGCAATGCTTTCGTTGTCATGAGTTGGGCCATTTTGCTACAAATTGTCCACAGAGGAAATCCAAGAAGGGATTTGGGGAAGGGTCAGAAGGTGAGGAACTTGCTTCACAGTTTGAGTTGGATTTCACACTCTTCGCATGCATGGTTTCATCCATGGTGGGAAGTGGTTGGTTTCTTGACAATGGAGCTTCTTTCCACATGACCGGTGAGAAAAGTTTGTTCAGTACTTTGGAGGAGAAAGATCTCCAGATACTCATAGCGATGGGTAATGATGAAAAGTATAGTGTCTCAAGTGTAGGAACGGTTATTTTTCAAAGGGAGCATGGAGTTCAAATTACCTTGACTGATGTCAAGTATGTACCAGGACTGAAGAGAAACTTGGTGTCGATCGCGATGCTGGAAGACAGAGGCTATGATGTAGTCTTCAATAAGGGAAAGGTTTTCCTTAGACACATCATCAGTAGACAGGTGAAGTAGATCAGTTCACGGGTCAAGAAACTGTATGCTCTTAAGGTTCAAGATGCATGCAAAGCCTTGAGTAGCAAGGCAACTGATGGAGACTTGGTGGTTGAGAGAAGAGTATATTACCTCTCAACATGCATGTTACACAGTAATTTGTCACCATCCCTGTTACCCCTTCTCCCGCACCTTGGAGGACTCATTCTGGGACCTGTGAGAAGTGACATGACTTGGAAACACTTGCATTGTATTCCCCTAGACATGAACTTCATATTCCCTGAAGACACCTTCTGCAAAATACCCATAAAAATAGCCCTTTTTCCATTGGCGTGTTTTCACTGTGTATCACTCGTGCCAATGGGGGAAATCCTCCAAAGAGGGCGCGCCAGCTGGCGCTCTGTCTCAGAGTCGCACTCGTGCTAGCCCAGTTGGGTAAATTTTTTAACAAACAAACATTTGAAGGTTCTTCCTAACCCACTCATAAACTGAATCCATCTTGAGTTGGTTTAGTTTGGCTTCGAATCTCCATAGAAGGGAAGTTGTTTGCCACCTTCTCATGGAAGCTTCTTATTGATAAAGCCAATCCCATGAATATTTTGGATAATCCTAACTCCTTCCCCTCTATCTATAAAATCTTGTCCTTTTTCCTTTGACAAGTTAGTCTCCAAGTTCCAAATTCTACGTCCCAAAGTCTGAGAATTGCTAAGTTCATGCTGCAAGAAGCCTTCTTCATTCCCATAAGGCTAAATCTAAAGTGAGGAGATTCTTGTCCAAGTAACCAAGGAGAGAGAGGCTTGTTTCCCCATTCCCAACAAGCTTTGCAAGGCATGTGCTGCTGATCACCCAGCCAAAGGAGGATTTGACGTCAGAACTATGGTTGTATTCTTCTTTGTTTATCAATAATAGACGACTATCATTATGGTTCCACTCTTATTGTCTTTGTAGTGATGATTGAGTTATATCCTTTCTGACTGATATATAGTTGCATCTATTGGATTTTATGCTTGTATTTGTGTCGTTCTTTACATGTGCAGGTGTCCATTCACGAGGATCGTGGGGATTGTGACCGGCCGGAGCGAAGGAACAGGAGTGTCGACTCTTCTACAAGTACTAGCGTTGGATTCTAGGTAGGCCCTCATCATCGGTCTTTGATTTGCAATTAGGAACCTGTGTGTTAGCGTTGTTTGATTGTTGCTAGACCACATTTGGGCTAGTAGGGATCGACTCTATCCGCAGAGGGGATTTACCTTCACAACAGGGTGTCATTATTTAAATTATTCAAAAGAAAGACTCATTCTTCAACCTTGGGTCGGCTAGGGTTTTGGACCAATTTTTGAATTTTCATTTTCCCCTTCAGATAGGATTTTAAAGGAAGGCGATTCTCTCCTATATAAACAAATGTATTAACTTCTTTAATGAACATGAACTAACTCACATCTCTATGTAGCTTGTGTTGAAGATTTCTTGTGGAATAGCAAATATTTGGGTTTATGGTTTGATTTTTGGTATAAGGGTCTCATCTCTATTGCAGGTAGACTTCATCTTCTTGTATGATTTGTGGAGGGGTGTCAAGTCTGTGGAACAACAAAGGGCATCACATCTCGTTTATCCCTGAAGGTTTGGTTCACTCTATTAGAATATATGACTCGCTATTATATGACTTGCAAATAATGACATTATGACTCCTACTATTCATGTGATTCACATCATATTTTGGGGCTCTCTCCTAAGATCCTCACGTTGGAAACCTTTGTCCTAATTTGAGATCTTGTCAACCATCGTCTGAAAGGAAATTTACAAATACGTGACTCGATAGTGATGTTGATGCTTGGACGATGACCTATAGGAGTGATATTTGAAATGTTGTCATCTAAGACACCACTTATAGTATTTCGACATGGCTTGGTTCTGAAGTCGTTGGAATATACAAGAAGCACCAGACTATCTTTCTCTTGGCAACCATGAGATCAAAATATTTCAAGGAATAAGGGTTTTTTTTGTTCATATATCTAAGTCTCGTTGTAAAATTTTAATGTCACAATCAAAGGTATGTTTGAATAATCCTTGCTAAAGAACAACTATAGGTTCTCATATTATTATCATTCTGTGAAATTAACAATGACACTCTTCAAAATTGATGATGATGTGAGAATAGTTTTGGACAAATTTTTGTTCTGGCAACTGGGGTTTACAACAAAGATTGAGGCGTATTTTGTTTTGAAGCATTGACATTGCATGACAAAACCTTGTAACCTTTATATATGCAAAACCTAGTAACATTTGATGACTATGAAATAGTGGGTATGTTCACTGAGAAACAGTGAATATGTGACAATATAATTTGATATGTGATAGTAGGTTAATTTACAGTGAACAACAGTGAAGTGCCCCTTATATGCATATATTTATATGACACTTAATATGATTGTGACACATGTCTCTATTTATTAGTGTGATGTTATGTGAGATATGCTTTGACCTTGCTTGTTGAAGGATATGACGGGGTGTTGATGGTAAACCTAGGGTCTGATGCAACTTTGACTATGATGTGTTGAGACAACAAAAGTGACAATAATTGATTGGTTATAGAAGCAACATTGACAACATGCGTAGCAGTAGCAATGGTAGCTGACAATCATGGACAATTGACAGTAGTATGGTGCAGGCATAACAATAGTACAGTGAGAGAGTGTAGTAGCAGCAACAGACAACCATGTCAGCAATAGCAGTGAACAATGGGAGTAGTGAGTGGCAACAATAGAAACATTGCCAGCAACAACATTGAGTGGCAATAGTGGGAGCAGTGACAATAGTGGATAGTTGGAGTAATAGTGGCAGCAAAGGAATTTAGAGTGGACAGTCGCAATTGGGTCATTGTCCTTGGTATAGGAGACCAAACCCTTTCAAGGAGCATTTACTTCCTTCCATATTGTTGGTAAAACCATTTGGGGAGTCTTGTACTTCCTTCCAGTTCAACTCGTAAATATGTATGTAACCATACATAACAAAGCTTGTTTGGACGACATATTTTGTGTATTGTTCTTGATGTGATGTTGCTTTGGTTTATGCTTTGAATGTTTAAAGAAATAAACTAACCAATTGTGTAAAATTAGGGAAATATTGATTCACCCCCCACTCAGTATTTCCAACATTTGTAACTCAATCCTTGCAACCATAACCTTTAGCAAATAATTGTTTGAAATGATCAAATCACAGTAATGGCAAGTTTCCTCAAGCTACTAAAATGATCACTTTGCATGTTGCAGAATAATCACATTATAAGATGACAAACTATTCCATAAGTATGCATGATTGTGCACTACACTCTAGTCGATTGGATGTTGATATGACTGTTAGCATGGGAAGTGTGCCTACCTTTCTTGACAACTATATATATATATATATATATATATTGTATTATATATATGTATATATTTATATATATGTATATATACATATATATACATTATATATACATATATATATTATATATATATATAATTATCTATATATATATATATATATATATATATATATATATATATATACATATTGTATATATACATATTATACATATATATACATATGTATATATCATATATATATATATATAATATATATTATATATATTATATACATATATTATATCTATTATATATATATATTATATATATATATATATTATTTATATGATGTATATCATGTATATATTATACCTATCACTTTATTTATATACTATATATATATATATATATATATATTGGTTTGATACTGACAAGTTGGGGTGTCTTGGAATCCGACGAGTCACTCAGTTGGTAGCATGAAAGGTCAGGTTATTATCCCATATGAAAAGTGATATATAGTCCATGGGTAAATAAGGTGTGCTACCCGTATACACAAGTCCAGGGTTTTGAGGTATGAGATTAAGTGGGTTGGGTGAAAATTAGGATGTGTGCACTATGGATAAGGTTGGATGGAATGTTTTCATGGGATAAGTTATAAATATATAGTGGAATAGGAGTTAGGTTAAATCCCACCCCACTCCTTTGTTTTTATACAAAATTTTAGTCCTTATATGAAAAATAAAAAGTAGGTATAGGAATACAAATGACTTTCATATTTATTATGATAAGGAATAGGATAGGTAAGCTTCACGATTATGATTTTCCTTTCTGACGAGGATGTTGGAAAAAATAAATGTTTTTAGTGTGATGACAGAGATAAATCCAAGTACATATCATTACTTATCAAACTTCTTTAAAACCTTCGTTAAATAAAAGAAAAAAGAGACTGTAAAAGAAAACACTTAGATTGTAGGAAGAAATCTGGCATTGCCATATCTACTTGATATCTCGTGCATGCTCTATATGTGATTTTGCAGTCGTCCTGAAAATAATTTTTATATTCAATAGGTTCCTTTTTGTAGATAAGACAAGCATAAATAACTCAATAAAAGATTATTATATTGTTTATATGTTTCTTTTCTTCTTCTTCTACTTCTTCTTGTTTGCCAGACCTTGCCAGCCAATTACCTAGTTTTCCAACAAAAGTTTGTCCAACTATGCCTTCCAAGGAGGTTTTCATAGTTGAGTTTTTTTTCTTTTCTTTTTTTCAATTCCTAGTGGTTTGGCTAGAAAACTAGTTTTCCAACATCACTAAGTGTCGAAAACACCCAAGACCAAGATTCACTGCCAAATTTATTTATTTATTTCCACTTGCAACCAAAGAAGGATCAAAGGGTCGAAAGTCGAGTGGAAAATACACCTTATCGATAATTTGAATTCGGATTGTTTCATTAGGTTTTGGATGAATTCCCCTTTCAATTGAGGATTTCTATATAGTATTAATCATTTTCCATTAACTGTTAGCAGAGTTCGATCATCATCAACGGTGTGTTGTTTTACAAAAGCATTTCTTGATAAACCAAGATGCTAGTAGATTATATTTGATTTCTCTTAACTTGATAATTACTTGTTAAAGTTTGTTGGATTATTAAATCTATAGTCTCTTCATCAAATAATTACCAAAAAATACAAAACATGAAGATCACAAAGAGACAAAGGACACAATAAATTTGGCTCCAAGAGAGGGCAAAACCTCACAAGGGGGAAAACCCAAGAAAATCCTGTTCTTATAGAATCATATCAAAGTGAGATATCCAAGACCAAGATTGCCATAAAAACCCAAGTCAACCCTCCTTCAAGCCATTTCCAACAATTCATAGTTAACAAAAGTCCATATTGTTCAAATCTTTGAAATTTGGTCCTGCAGTAGCACAAAAATTTTCCTCAAGAAAACTTGCATGTGTGAACAGAACTAGGGAAAAAATAAATCGTCTTCTCTCTCCTTTGATTTTCTTCTCCCTCCCTAGATTTCACTTTTTTTTTCTTCTTATCTTGCCATATAAATCGATGTGATGGATGGTAGAATGGATTAGATCATCAAGTGGTCGAATTGCCTTATATTTATAGTTGTCTAGGAGGCTGAAAATATGTCGCTTAGGCTGACTAGCTTAGGAGGGTTGACTTGATCTATGTGGTGACATTTTTTTACTTTTTTTCACTCAAATAAACATTTTTATCTTTTTTCTTACAATAACTCCAATTGGGACTTTGACTCAATTACATTTCTTTGATTCATAATATTTTTTCATATGAACTTAAATGATCCTATAAGCATGAAGAACATGCTTTGAATAAAATAAAATAATAATAAATGAATATAATAAAATGATTAATAATGCATTTGAATTACATTATGAAGACTTACAATAGTTACATTTCCAACACCATTATTGTAGACCGTGTCAAGTTCATATGGCCCAATTCAACAAGTGTAAAATTTACCCTTGAAATCCTTATATCTCAAATCAAATAAAAGATCCCAGCATCATTCCTTAAACTTATTTTCCTTATTGAATCCATCGTGTCATTTTTCCCTTTGTTATTGAAAAGGAGTTGTTTGGTGAAGGGCATCTTGGCAGAGTTCATTAAGCTCGTTCAATTGATATGGTCGATGTTGTTGTGCCTCTTTAAGATACATCCCAACTTGAAGTGTGATCTTCAAAATTTTGATCTCAAATTCAATTGGAAGTACCACTTGCTTCCCATACACAAGTTATTAAGGGGCGAGGCATGTAGTGCTCCTCCAAGTGATTCAATAGGCCCAAACTGCCTCCTATAATTTTTTGGCCCAATGCTTATAATGTTGTCAGATTGTCTTTGTTTTTTTCGTTTTCTAAGTAAGAGTAATCTATTGATATAATACAAAAGGTAGTTACAGAGTGTCCTGGCCGGAAAGGGACCCGGCCTAAATCAGCATGCTGCCATTAACAAAATCTGAGACTGCCCCAACAGAGGGGAAACCAGTCTGAAAGAGAAAAAGAGGTCCAAAATGACACTGGATTTAACCACAGTTTTCCGAAGAGATCCAAAAAACAACATTGCAAACCCACCCAGAAACCAACAGTGCATCCGCACTGGACCGCCAACCCTCAGAAAAAATGAGGCTACAAAAGACATAACAGAATAAACCAAGAACTAAGTGAAGTGCCACCTGGAAAACATGACACGCACAACGAATTCCTGTGTGGCAGGTTCCTCTACAATCGGACAAGCCCAATCATTCGGGTTGTCCGACTCAGCATGGCCCACCGCCTGTTGAGCTTCTTCCCAGCTGTCGGCTTCCAACTACGAGCCCGACATGTCCTCCATGCGGCTTTCCACTGCCGGCATGTCACTTTGCAGGCCCAAGTCCTCATACGAGCTACCAGCAACGGCCTTCCCATGCCATTTGTTTCGACCACCATTACCACCTTGTTCTTCGTCGTTGCCTCTGTTCCGACTTGGACCAACTCTGTGCATCTCCTCTATGGGAATTGTCATAGGGATGTTCTACTCAGCTTCTTCAGTAATGGAGATGGAGATGGTGGCGACAATGACCGGGCAATTCAGAGAGCTGCGGAACCGGAATTGCGTCGTGTGGGGGACCTGGTACAAGGGCAGAGGAAAGGGAGCAATATGCACGACCGCCTCATCGAGACCAGAGCAATGGAGGCATGCTTTGCCCTGGCCGCTTCTTGTGTTCGGATAGTGGGGATTTTCCGCCGAGGAAGTCGGGGAATCCGAAATGCTTCGATGCCGAGCCTGAGAATGAGAGCTGCCTCCTTGCATGCCGCTACGTCTGCTACGCATACGGTGGTGAACCATGGTGGAAAGGGGAGCAGAGAATGAGTCAAGGGAAGTAGAGGGGGTATAGATAGGGGAATTTTGCGCAAAGGTAACAGAATGTTGGAGAACAGGAGCTGAATTGCAGAGATTTGTTTGGGAATGGTGGTAACCATTGCCCGAGTCAAGGCAGTAGACAATCCAGTAGCGACGCCCCGTGCTAGTTCTCTCAGTTGGCTCTGCCGCCTGCGGAGGGCAAGTGCAGTGGAACAGGGGTGGAATGCCTTGAATGTGATCGGGTGCCATGGTTAAACAAGGCATGGCTCTGCCTCGACTATAGCAGGCATTTAATGCCGCCTGCGAGGTGCCCTAAGGATCATTAACTTTGGTCTTGGGAAGATTGCTGAGGGCCAAGTGGCCACCCTGTTCGCCGCAGTCCCGTCTGCTCACCATTAATGCATTAATCGTCCCCCGCATCCGGGGAATGAGCTTCCTTTTGCACCAGGTTAGTGCAGATTTGTAGTTGATTTTGGTCATCTATGATTTCGAGAAGATCGTAGTGTAGGATCTGGTCCTAATTTGTCCCGATGTTTGCTAGAAGATCATCAACTTTGTTACAGTCCCTTTTGACATGAGTAAAATTTATTGCTTTTCTGTCTTTTATCCATTTCTCTATTGTTTCTAGCCTGGTCATTAGTCTCCAACTGTTGACAACTCGTGAATTTGTGCTTCCTTGTTGTATTTGAATGGCCATATTGATGAGGATTTGAGTGTCCCCTTCTATAAGGATGGGATAAAAGTTATGTTGGTCAGCGAGCTTCATACCTTGCCACAAGCCTTCCAGTTCTACAGAGTTGTTTGTGTCCCATCCAATGGAGCCAAAAAAAGATAATAAGGGTTGGCCCTCATGATTTCTAAATATGCCTCCATATCAAAATTTAACTTAATCACTCCTATAGGGGGTCGTGACCAATGTGAAAGCTCCCTGGTTTTGATGCTGGTTCTATTGGGATTCAATAGAACTTGAGGGAGCTGTAGATTTCAGTTGGCCCATATGCTTAATTCCTGTGGTTGGGTTGGAAAGTCCTCTATTGTCCATTGATGCAATGCGAGAGTTTCCTTGATGTTCTGACATAGGTTAGTCCATATTATTTCTAAGGAAGTTTGATGACTTTTGGAAAATCGCTTATTTCTTTCCTTCCAGATTGTCCATAGAAGGACACCTGGCAGGATGGTCCATAACTTGTTGAGAATTTTGATGTTGTAGGGCTCTGGAGTCCAATTGCGGATGGTGCCCCTTATATCCCCAAGAATTCTGCAAGGTCTCTGGCACCTGAATGTTAGCTTTTCCCAGAGTTAATTGGCCATGCGGTAGGAGTCCATGAGGTGCTGAATAATTTCTTCATTATTTTGACAGTTGGGACAGTAAGAAGGACCATAAAATCCTCTTTTAATTAAATTATCCCATGTGAGAATTCTTTGATGATACAGCAGCCAGATAAAAGTGGAGACTTTGGGCCAAATCCCTGTAGTCCATATACGTTGCCAAGTAGGATCTATTGGTTCCTGAGTTTGGCACATTATTTGGTATGCTTCTTTGGTGGTGTATGTGTCTTTCGGTGTGTATCCCCATCTTAGAACATCGCTTTATGTATGGACTTTGATTCTTCTATTGGTGAGCTCTTTATGTAGCTCCAAGTTATGAGCTTCTGTTTCTTGCTGTGCTATTTGCCTTATCGGTTTCCATTGTCTGAATCCCTGTGTGATGCCAGGAGTCCAGAACTGTGCAACATTAGATATCATTTTGGGATTCAACTGCGTTAAGTAAGTCATTCACGTATGACCATTTCCATGAGAGGTAGTCTTAACTGACTAATTTCTCATAATTTTTGAATAGTTCACTTAGCACTCATTGCATCGGGTGATGCTCACAGGGGTGAAGAAGTGGGATTGAAACTAGTGAAATGAATCACATAGTGTCAATCGTCACTTCCGGGGCTTGCACCCGGTAACCAGGACTTCCCGGGAGGTCACCCATCCCAGATCACCTCTGGCTCAAGCGCACTTAACTGTGGAGTTTTCCCCACAATCAAGCCCACTTAGCTTGTTACCCCATTTGCAAAACCTTAGCAAGTATTGTGCCTCATGAACCATTCAAGTAGAGATCCCTTCACTCTTTTTGAATTTAAGTATGGGGGTCTTACGTAGTGCATTATATTAGATATCATTTTGGGATTCAACTGCGTTAAGTAAGTCATTCACGTATGACCATTTCCATGACAGGTAGTCATAACTGACTAATTTCTCATGATTTTTGAATAGTTCACTTAGCACTCATTGCATCAGGTGATGCTCACAGGGGTGAAGAAGTGGGATTGAAACTAGTGAAATGTGGAGAACGAATCACATAGCATCAATCATCACTTCCGGGGCTTGCACCCGGTAACCAGGACTTCCCAGGAGGTCACCCATCCCAGATCTCCTCTGGCTCAAGCGCGCTTAACTGTGGAGTTTTTCCCCACAATCAAGCCCACTTAGCTTGCTACCCCATTCGCAAAACCTTAGCAAGTATTGTGCCTCATGAACCATTCAAGTAGAGATTCCTTCACTCTGTTTGAATTTAGGTATGGGGGTTTACGCAGTGCATTATATTAGATATCATTTTGGGATTCAACTGTATTAAGTAAGTCATTCATGTATGACCATTTCCATGAGAGGTAGTCATAACTGACTAATTTCTCATGATTTTTGAATAGAGTTCACTTAGCACTCATTGCATCAGGTGATGCTCACGGGGGTGAAGAAGTGGGATTGAAACTAGTGAAATGTGGAGAACGAATCACATAGCATCAATCATCACTTCCGGGGCTTGCACCCGGTAACCAGGACTTCCCGGGAGGTCACCCATCCCAGATTGCCTCTGGCTCAAGCGCGCTTAACTGTGGAGTTTTCCCCACAATCAAGCCCACTTAGCTGTGCAACATTGTCTTCCTGGTTAATGTGGTTTGCATGATGATTTGTATCTGGTAAGAATGATTCAATTTTGGGTCTCTATTGCTAGGAGTCCGTCCAGAAATGAACCGTTCTCCCGTCCCTTATCTCCCAGAAGCTATGCTGATAGATGACCTCTCTGTGTTGCTTGGCTGCGTTCCAGATTAAGGAACCTGTAGGTGTTGTCGTGATTCTGATTATTTCTTGTTGCGGTCTATTATTGGCATATTTTGTTGTCCATAATTGCGCCCATAGCTTCTGTGGACAGGAAACCCATTGCCACCAAATCCTTGCTCCTATCAAAGTGTTGTTGTGTTGAGGATCACGTAAGACGAGGCCTCCCTGTCTTTTAGGCTTGTAGACTTTATCCCACTTGACTAGAGCCCATTTTCTGTTTTGTCCTGTGGAACCCCATAAAAAATTGTGTTGCAAATTACGAATTCTTTTTAGTACCCATTTCAGCGCGGCAAGCACTGAGAACAGATAGAGGGGTATTGATTATAGAACAGCCTTTATCAGGACTAGTCTACTTGCCATATTAAGAGTTCTATATGTCCAAAACAATAGTCGATTATCAATTTTCTCTATGAGTTGATGCCAGGAAGCATGCTTTATGGCTGAGTCTATAAGAGGGGCGCCTAAATAGTGAGACGGAAGCTTGGCTTGAGAGAAACCAATGATTCGAGAGATGATTCTTTGGGTGGGAATAGGGATATGGAAGAAAAATATCTGAGATTTGGAGGTGTTGATGGTGTTGTCCGAAGCTTCTGAAAACGTGTCTAGAATTGCTTTGAACATTCTGGCCTCATGCATAGAAGGATGACCAAAGAGCATATTGTCATCAACAAATTGTTGATGGGTGATGGCAGGGGATCCATGGACAGAGAGTCCTCTGAGATTATTAGATTCGACTGCATGTTTTATGATACGACCTAGACCTTCAGCCATAATTATAAAAAGAAAAGGGGACAGAGGGTCACCTTGACGAATTCCTCTAGAAGGGTGATAAGGTTTAGAGGGGATCCCATTGACAAGAATAGAGCAAAGTGGGGAGGATATGAGAGTCATCATCCATCAAACCTAGGTAGGGTTGAATCCAAATGCCGTTAGCATCTGTTTTATATATGTCCAACTGAGTTTATCAAAGGCTTTGGAAAGGTCGATTTTCAACAACATACCTGCTTGCTTGTTCGTTTTGAGCGAATGAATGGTTTCATGGGTCAAAATAATACCATCCAGAATTTGGCGGCCTTCTACATACCCAGATTGCTCTGGAGAGATGAGAAGAGGGAGGAGCGGTTTGAGGCGATTGGCTATGACTTTTGAGATAATTTTGTAGATAACATTGCAGAGGGCAATAGGCCTAAACTTCTCCAGAATTCTTGGTTGCACGACTTTGGGAATAAGGGCGATGAAAGTTGAGTTGAGCAAAGGGAGTAACCAATGCATTGCTCTTGATTCCTCTACCACATTCCAAACATCTGCTTTAATAAGATCCCAGAAGTGATGGTGAAAGTTGGACGTGAAGCCATCAGGTCCTGGTGCCTTCCCCGCCTTTAATTGATTGGAAGCCTCTTCAACTTCCATGATTGTGATTGGCCTTAGCAGTAACTAATTATGCTCCTCAGTGATGAGTTTAGGTATATGTTGTAGGATATCATTTATGGCACTCTGTCTGTCTGTGGGCTATTCTTGATGAACAATTTTGAAGTGATTTATTAGTTCTTTCTCTATGTCTTCCTGTTTTTCCAGTTTGTCTCCCTGAGAGTTTTGAATGTGTGAGATTGTGTTGCTCATTCTTCTTTGTATGGTTGTGCGGTGGAAAAACTTAGTATTTCGTTCCCCTTCTTTTAGCCATCTGATTCTTGACTTATGTCTCCATAGCAATTCCTCTTGTTTGCCTCTTTCATCTAGCTGTGTTAGTAGAGTTTGTTCCTGCTTGGCATATTCCTCTGTTCTGCCTTCTAGGATGATCTTCTGTTGTAGCTCTATCATGTGCTGCTCAAGGACTTTTTTTCTCTTGGAAGATGTTGCCAAAGGTGGTATGGTTCCAGATTTTGATTTGTTTTTTGATATATTTCAGTCTTTGCTGGAATTGGTACATAAGAGAGCCTCCATTGGGAATAAAACTTTCCCATGCGGATTTGACCACAGTGTTGAACTCAGGGTGAGTAAGCCAGAAAGCTTCAAACTTGAATGGTTTTCTGTTGGAGTTTCCTGGATTCTCCCATTGTAAAGAAATGGGCCAATGATCTGAGCCAGCTAAGGGTAAGATAGAGGCACTTATATCACCACCAAGATGAACAAAGTTGTCTGAGAGTAGAAATATATCCAACCTGGATGCTATTTGTTGAGTACCTGCTCTTTTGTTGTTCCAAGTGAAGATGCGGTTGTCAAAAGGTGTAAGACTATTGTGTTGAATATAAGCTTTGAAGTCATTGCTTTCTTTGTCCAGCTTTCGTCTGCCTCCCAGTTTTTCCTCCAGCTGTGTGATCATGTTGAAGTCTCCTCTCGTTATCCAAAGTGGATAAGCTCTTGGAGCATTGAGGATCTTTAATGTTTCTAATTGCTTTATCTTTTGTGTACTTTCCTGAGGGAAGTAAACATTAGTTAGGTGTCCATGTATGTTGGTGTCGATCAGGTGGAACATGGCTTGAATGAAATAGTGTGAAGCATGGATATTTGTTAAGGAAATATGTTGATAATTCAATGCTATGGCTAATCCTCTTGATGCACTGGTTGTGTCGACTATTGTTGTTTGAGATCCTGCCCAGGATTTGGATAAAATGTGTTCTAAGGTACTGGTACTGCATTTTGTTTCTTGCATGAAAACAATGTGTGGTTGTTCTTGCAGGATCATGTTCTTCAACATTCTGTACTTCCCGGGACCATTAAGTCCTCTTACATTCCATGATATGAGCTTCATGGTTGACTGGTAGGCAAAGATCGGTAATATTTGGTCAACTTGGAGCATCTTCCCAACTCCACTAGCATTTCCACAATTAATATCATACGTTGTAGATTTGTCTTTCTTCCTCTTTTCTTTCCATCTTTAATGATATGTTTCCCATCCCATTTGCCTCCTTGCTGTATGCCCAAAGTATTGTGCTGATGCGCCCTTGTGAGCACTACTTCCAGATTTTCCAGTTGTCTTTCCAGTATTGAGTCGAACTCTTTTCTTTTGCAGGCTTGCTCTAGACTAAAAATATCTATTTCCCCCAGATCAAATATTTCTAGTTCCTCTTCCATTAAGCTTTGCTGACTTGCCCCTTCCTGGTGGATTGGTGCCTGAGAGGGTTCTGCCTGAATATAATCTATGTCCATATTTTTATCAGACCATAGGGCTTTGTATGTAACAGGATTGGGGTTGGGTTGCGAATCTGAGGCCGGCTTTTCGGAGGGGATAAATTTCGAAGGATGATTGGTGTTAGCTTGGGTGAGAGTGGGGGACAGAGGTTTGGATGGAGCAGAGCTTGGGTTTGCTGGCCTGGGCGTTTCTGAATCGAGTTGTTCTAGATCTGTCAAAATATTAAAGTTGTTGCTGGAGGATGGAAAAGAAGAAGATGGAGTTGCATTTTTGGCTGTTGAGGGAGGTTTCTTGTTATTCCTTTTCCTGCTGGTAACCTTGGTGAAGCTTGTTGGATCAGACTTGTCGCCAGAGTTTTTGGTTTTAGGCGGCATGTTTAAGGGACAGTCACGAAAGAGGTGACCGTGGGTATAACATTGGCTGCAATGGAAGGGTACATGTTCATAGTCAAGGGGTTGAATCCATTCAAATTCGTCGTGAAGAAGACTTACCGTGTCTAGTAGTGCATGGCCTAGCTTCATGTAAACGCAAATCCATGCATAGGATGTGTATCTTAGAAGCTTAGTTTCCTCTGCAGCCTTTATAAACTCACCTAATCCATTGCCAGTGGTTGTTAGTGAATCGTCGTCCTAGTATTCCAGTGGAAGCGAGTACAAGCGGATCCAGACTGGCGCCCAACTGAAATCTTCCTTATTGGGGTTGAATCTTTCGACCCAATCACGCAGATAGAGACCTGCTGCGTTGAAGAAATAAGGTCCTCCATCCAGGACCCTGTTCTGGTCTTCAAGGCAGTTGAAAGTGGCAGTGAAGAAGCCCTTAGGGCCCATCTTTAGAGTTACATGACCTTTGGGCTTCCATTTTGAGGTGATCCAGCCTTGCAGTGCTTTTTCAGTTGGCCAGAAGCCTATGAATTTGCCAATCAGGGCATGATCTTTCATGTATTGTATTTGCGCATTGATACTGTGACTAGGCAGCTCGATCTTGGGCCTTTCTGTGGCAATGAGCTTACATGTGGGCGATGAAGCTTTCTTTGGCGTGCTAGATGTCGCTGGTTTGTCTGATTTCTCTTGTTCCAAATCTTCTTGTTCATTCTTCTCCGGCTGCTGCGCAGACTGTGTTTCATCCTTCTTTGTTGTTTTAGTTCCGCTCTCGGTGGGGTTTTCCTTGTTGTGAGTTTTGGGGGAAGGCACTAATGCCTCCCCCAGTGGACCATTCATTGTCCTCTGCGTTCAGAGTCCCATATTCAGTCTTGACAAATTTGTTGGGGCCTGTAGAGCTATGTGCTCAAACTATGCGCCATGGAAGAGCTTATCAGGAACCGTAATTCCTTAGTGCGCCATCGCTTCAAAGCATCTTACTTAAGTCATTCGTGAATACACCTTTGACTCCTCATGTCCAACATTTCCCATTTATAATTTTGTAAGTCATTCATGAAGGCGATTACCTCATTCTGGTCATCATATATTTGTTACCCTAGTTTAACGAGGAGTGCAGTTACATTATGCAATTGCCTTTCCATTGACTCCAAAGTAGGAGGCTCACTCACAATAATAGGTGCTGGTAAATTTTCTTATGCCAATTCACCTTTGAGAACCCATGTCCACACATTTATTCATTGTCTACTACACCCACCTTGCCACCACAACCCGCCAGTTCCCCATGGAGAACCCCACCATGCCAAGCTCGCCCTCTCGAATGAAACATTCCTTTAGAGGGTCTCAAACACCAAGATTAGTTAAATACCACACCCTAGACACCTTAGTTTACTATGGAAACCTCCATGCACTGTTTAGAACCTTGAAACCCCTCCCATGCAGCACAACCATGCCATAACGGTATAGGACCTGTGCACTTCAGGAACCCTAAACACCACCAAGACACAACTAGAGAATTATACATTCTGGGGTGGGAACCAAAGGCACTGTTTCTTATATGCCCGCACTTAAACTCTACGAAACCAGCAGGTGAAAATCAACAACATGCCCCACATGAAACTACTAAAAATCCTATGATATCCACAAGCGCATAATAGAGAAAACATAGAAGCATTTGACAGCCACCACCCTGGAATAGCCAACAACCTTGGGATTCCTAAAGAGAGGATAGAGTACAATGATACTTCCCAAAAAAATAAGAAGAAATTGTTCCACCCTTAGGGTATCCATAGCGGGATCGCACTTAAGATATCCACACTGCAACTCGACAACTCAACCTCCAAGAAATGATTCACTCCACCATTCACTAGGGTCTCAAACTCTACAACTCAGCGTCTTGAACTCACTAAGAGAACCAATCCACCATACAACATGCACTTTCCTCCCTGCAATTCTTAAGCTAACATGCATGCACAGGTTGGAGTCATGTGCATACATAACGTTCTTGTCACCAGCTTCCATTTTTTGGCATAACAAGATGGACTACTTGTCGGATGTAAACCACCATCTATTTTGGCCACCAACAACCCCCCTTCTCATTTAGCGTTATTACTAATACTAAATAAGTGGGGACCCTTAGTCAAAAAATTTAAAGAATGAATTAGTGCTAACGTTTCCTTTTTAATAAACCTCACCATCATAAACTTAGGAAAATACCTTTGCAAAATCTAAAAAAGCTTAAGTTTCATGCTAAGGAAAGATAAAGTCACTCCATAAGGAATATCGCATCGCAAAAAGGATAACAGGATGCCTTCTTACAAGCCAAACTCTAAGTATGCGAGATTGCGATGTGAGATTACATAATGAAAAACAAATATCGTATCGCATGCCTTCAAACGCAGTTCTGCTGGAAAACTGCAGAAAACACCGATATGTGATGAAGCATATCGCAAAACCGCACATTGCAAGAAATACATTAACACGAAATAAGCACATATTGCGATTACGCGATGTTGCGACAATGCGATATTGCGATAGAGCGACAAGGCGATCTTACAAAAGAATGACATTGCGATATTGCGATAATGCGATACAACGATCTACGATATTGCGAAGCAAATTGCATAATCACTCCATCGCAAAATCTCTCGGCTCACTCTTCGAAAACTGTTTCATAAAACGAGACCTGGTTATGCGCTTTAATGATAATTAATGAGGTAGTTGCCAGTTATTAATGAAATATGGTTTTGTGTTTATCCAGAAACCAGTTCACATAAGGTGATACACTTTTGCGTGTCTTTGGCATTTTAAAGCTTTCCTGTCATTATTCCTTATTATTACTCTCACCTCATTTGTAAATTGCAGGAACAAAAAACAAAGAATTATACGAAGCAGTATACAGGAAACTATGGAGAAGAAAGGCAAGGGTCTGATGTCTGAAGTTAAAGACATGGCACCTTTGTACATAGACACCGCATGCAACAGAGACGCGGGTATTTACAGTTGGAAAGGCATGTATAATCTACTTGAGAAAGAAAATCCTAAGGTAATGGGGGTTACGACTACTGCAGGCTCACAAAATTCTTTTGAAGCATTAGTTGCAGACTTAGCTTGTTCGTTCCTATACCAGCTAGCAACGAGGCCTAAAATTATTCCCTATACAGACATGGTTAAATGGGTACTGGACAGTGCTGACATAAAAACAGACAGTTTAAGACTCAGGGTCAAGAGCTCTCAGAATCATTATTTTCACAAAATTACAATTTTACATCCGCTACAAGAAAGCATTCAAGAGGCGAAAATCGCACCAAGGAAGCCCAGATTAAGAAATGGAGGCAGTTTCTGCACATCGCTGGGTAAAACTTCTCGAAATGGAAATCTTCTAATTGCTCAACTACTTGAATCCCAGAAAATCGAACAAAAAAAAAATGTTAAAGATAAAAGGTAAATTTTGAATCCGAAAATCAGCAGTAATGATCATAAATATCCTCAAAAGTACTTAGTGAAACCACACAGTCAGTACATTACTCTCAAAAGCATCATCAGTTTTGCCGAAGATGTGGCACCAACTCTTATCGATTCTGTTATTGCAGCACAGTTAAAGGCTGAAGTCGGCTAACCGACTTTTCGCAATCAAATGCTGAATGCATGCTTGCAATGCTAAGGAGCAGATACATAAATAGTTAGATATTAGATTTAATTTTAGAAATAGTTTTGCTTTATTTTGTCTATAGAAAGGACGACCATTTAAACCATATCCTAAATTTTTGTAAATAAGTTATTTTTAGATGTATTTAGTAGTATTTAAACCCCTCTCATGCATTTAGAGAAGGGTCCATAAATTTATCAAAAACTTGTCCTCAGAACATGCACTTTTGCACCGTCCGAGGAGGTTTTGATGAATGAATGGAACATGATTTATTGATTTTTTCATTTGATATATGCTACTTGTTAGCGCTTGAAATTTCACCTCAGGCTGAAAAAGGCAAACCTCAAGGCAACATCAAACCATTTAGCCTCGTAGCTAGCCCTACGGGGCAGGGGAAGGCTCTCTTCGGTCAATCTCAGTAAAATCTTCAATGGATGATAACCAATAGGGTAACACTGATTTTAGGCTAGTAAGCTGATCAAAAGGGTTGATTTGGGGTTTTTAGGGTTTTTGGTGGCAAATTGAGGGGATGGCAATTTTAGGTGCGGGGATTGGACACAGTTTCTGCAGGGGGTTCTTTGGGGCGAGGTAGGAGACAATATTGATGCCTTTGATTGAGGTGGATGATTAGGAATGACAGGTGGGGAGTTAAGGAGAGCAAACAATAACTTTGAATTCTCCTTAAAAAGTAGAAAACATTGAAATTAAACAAACTTAAAAGCAGAGCATGACAGTCATGAATTCTTACTTTAACACTTCGTTTGCTTAATGTGCAGAAGGAAAAGAAAGGAAATGATTTCACATAACACACTTACAGGTACATAGAGAAACACACCATCAATACATGTAACCACAAGAATCCCAAAAAGGACTGCAAAACCCTGGTCTTCCTTAGCCAAAAATTGCAGAGATACAGTGAAATAATACAATGATAGCTTCTCCCTCAAGAGTCCAACCATGAAAATGAACAAGAAAGTACATAATATAGATCATGTAACCTCTTTCCCTACATCCATGGGTCGAGCTCACTATCCTAGGAGCTGTTTCAACCACTTCTAAACTTAGCACTAAAAACTAGGCAGTCAAAACAACTTGCCTCTATAAACTAGGAAACCAATCCATTCATTAAATGTTTTCTATTTCATGCATGAATCTTCTAGAAAAGGTAAATAAGTGACATGTCAACATGAAAATACATTAATTACATCAAAGAGGGTGAAAAATCCCATCACAAGTCAAAACTGGTCAAAGCTGGGCGAATTCATGAGCTGTAGATGAATTTCCTGTGAAAACTGCCCAATAGGTCGCATACCTCTGCCTGACGGGTCGCGTGTCTTTGGGACCACTTTTGGGGCACTTCCAGGTGTCCAAATGAGGCAAAAGTGGGCTTGTTAGAAAGGTCTGGATGTCTAATTTCCAACCCAATTGGAATTTCTGAATTTGATGGTCATCTGCCCCTCCAAAATTGCAATCTCCCAGGACTGCTTTCTGTGTGTCAAAAAAGTGGCAGAAAGTCATTTTTTGCATGTTTTTTGACTTTCTTGAGGCCCAAAACTTGATGAAATTTCTTAGTAATGGATGACCAAGTGTAAATTTTCATGAAAAATCCAGAAATGCTGAGTTTTTGTAAAATGGAGTTGCCGGGACAAAGGGTCTCACCAGGGGTAAGACCTGTTAATGGAGAAAACCTGTAAATTGCCTGAAAAATTCAAAATTTACCCAAAATGCTCAAAATTTCTTGGGATTTGTGTTGTATTTGAGCTATTTAGTGCTATGATCCTTCAAGGAAGCCTCGGCCAAGATACGGAGGGGATTGGGCCTCTTTCTCTGTTTTAGTGCCTTTGCCAACCGCCTTTGAAGCACCTTCATCTTTGCTTTGCACACGTGCATCCACGCACAGTAATGATTTTTCATGTTCCTCAGTAGTTTTTTATGTTGGTTGGCCTTAGCCAAGAGCCTTTTCAAATGAGAATTGTCCCAAATAAGCATAGATTCTCGATCTATGGGTGTCAAATCACCGGGTCTTCTATGAGCCAATTCTCGGTCTTCACGAATCTTCTGCAGCTCATAAAGCTTGTGCTCATCCTCCAACTGTTTGTTTCGCTGCTCTAAATAGTTAATTATCCATTTTTCCATTTGCAATTTCGTGTGCAGCGACTCATTCTCGGTCCTTTGCTCTCGGATGATATCCTTGAGCTCTGAGCTAGGAGAACCGGTGTCAAGATCAATAACTGGATCACCTGACAATCCCTTCTCAATCATGGGCTGCTTGCCCCTCTCTGATACCTGTGTTGTTGTCGGAAGCGAGGCCCCTTCCAGCTGGTGTGGAGATAACACTCGCGGTGCTGATGAAGAAGGCGAGATCCCTTCCACCTGGTGTGGAGAAAGTACTCGTTGAGCTGCTGCAGATAAGGCCCTCTGGCCTCTTTGATAAGTAACCAAAGGTGGGGAGCTGACATGTCTAGTGATGGGGATGTCATGCTGTTGAGCTGGTCCTCCCTCCTCGTGAACAACCTCAGGATGTGGCAGGGGTGATGATGTGAAAATTTCACGAGAGATGAACTCCTCCCATGAGATGCCTCGCTGAGCCAACTGATGTAATACTACAAGCTAAATCAAACCATAATGGTAAAGGCTCCTATATTGCTGTGTCGGGCTCTTCCTCTGCATTATGGACACCATCCTCTCAATGTTCTGATAGAAGAAAACATGGATATTCATCATCCTTACCCGTGTGAAGTGCATCAATATGCGGATATGGTACGAATATATTAGTGAAAATCTGCCCTCACAAGTAAAATAGAGCATGATGAGCCTCATCATGGGAGCATACTCACTCCTGAGAAATCTGAATGGAAACACACCTGTCAATTGTCTCGTGAATGTTGGTCTAACAAAAGGCTCAACTTGAACAGTGTCCAACACCTTGCGCTTATTCCATATCTCCCCGACATTAGGTATCCCTTTAGCTTGTGAAATCACCTCGGGTGTCAAAATAAAGTCCACCCCGGCAAGGTTGACATGTCCATCATGTAAGTGTAAAACAAATAGGCGTGCCAACTCTCTGTTGTGCTGAATCTGAGAGATCTTCTCGCAAAACTCATAGCAAGACATGTACTGAAAACATGAGACTGCCATAGGACAAGCCTGTAAATCTGTCAAAGAGGTGGGCTCCTCTCTCCTGTGATGACTGCCTTTTACCTTTTGAGGCCTCCTCTGTACCTCAATTTCTGAAGCTGATACCTGGTCATCACTCTGCTCATAGGTTTCAGTTTCTGACATTGTTTAGGAAGCGGAGTGGCCAAAATGTCCTGTTGTTTCTGCCTGCAAAATGCTTATTTATATACTGTTTCAAGGGGACAAGGAACATGAGGAGAATGTTAGGGGAGGGGCACTTTTAAAGGGAACATGGGAATAAATATATAAAACATGGATTTTAAGGAAAAACATTGCAACAATTATTGCATATGCATCATGATATATATTTTTTACATTGGCATCATGAGGGGTAGGGTTTAAGGTTCTTATCAAATTTGGAAGGGGAATTTAAATGATAAGGAATATGTAATGGGAGGTGGACAATAGGAAAGAAAATGGGATCCTCAAAACAACATAATAAACCCTAGCAAGTTTGACAATTTCATACTCAAAGCAGCAATTTTGACAATTTCATACCCACAACAGCAATGGATCTTTTACTTGCAAAATGAAGACCTTTAAAAACACAATTAAGATCTTGTTGAATTGTAGCAAGAAATAATTTTTCATGCTTTGAGGGCCTACCTTACAAAATCTGGCAAATCGTGGTTCCTTAACAGGCTGCTGGCGATTTTGTGTAAATGATGCCTTGATGGGTTGCGTTCGCTGCCCAACAGGTCTCACTCTCCTGACGGGTCGCGCCCACACAAATTTTATACTGGCAGAGGTACCCTGATGGGTCGCGCCTGCTTGACGGGTCTCACCTCTGTTTTAACGGGTCTCACCTCTCCCAAACGCTCTTACAATTCACTCAAACACTCAAACACTCTTGCAATTTGACTTCTCTATCACTTGGATGCACAATGAGGCTTAATGGAGGAAAATAGAACCTTTATAGCCTTGCTTTGAATAAATTTCATATCACAACCCACTTTTCAAGGTTTTTCCTTTAACACTTTTAAAAAACTTGACTTTTCGGTTTCCTTTGTCCTGAAATTGATTGATTTAATGCTTTTGCTCGATTCTTTTTGCAGGGATATCATCTGAGGGATCTTGGCTAGGGAGCCAGGGTTACATGCTGTCCTTGAGAATTTTTTTAAAATTTCATCATTTTTTACAAAAAATTGAAAAATGATCTTAGCTTTAAAAATAGAGTTTTTAAATCCAAGATGAAAATTAATTGTACAAGATAGGAATTTGCGAAGAAACATCGTTAAAATCATCCCTCTGGCTTGCTGAACATTTATTGACCTTCAGAGACATGACCTTGAAGACAAACTTGACCAAAACCCTAGACCTAGGAATTTGACCTCAAGACAAAACAAGACAATCTTGAAAAATTTAATGACTGAAATAACTTTGGTCCAGCAATGCCAAGAGGGGGAAAAAGATACCAGCTCCTCCATTAGGGTTATGTCATGCCTAATGGGATGCAAAGATGACACTGATGAGACACCTACCTATGCAAATGCAAAGAGCTTTGATCGCTGATGGAGGGCTACTAGACCGACTCTAACATTGGCTCCAATGGGGATGGTAGCTCCTTGGAGGTGCCAAGAACTTTATACCTCTGGGAGAGCAGACCAGTGCCTTATCCATTGGGTGATGGAGTCCATTATTTACATGTGACCCAAATTTGGACAACTTTATTGACTTTGACACTTGACTGAAATTTTAAACTAACTTTGACACAAACCGACTCACTTTATGTAGAAAATAGACTGACTAAAACAACTTGAAAAACTAAAACCAACTAATCACCATGTTCATAATTATAGCCTTCACCGCGAGCCCCAGACTAAAGATGGAGATCAGTGGAGATCAGTTTACTCTTGCTGCAGAATGAAAGTAAAATGGTAATTAAAATGAGAGTGATTAGAGCAGAAAATGCTCAAGCATAATACCTTTTGAGCAGCCGGCCATTCACCGGCCCACCGAAACATTCATCACCATTCATTTCTTTGAGAAGAAAGGCATTTGGGCCACGATATGCTGCAATTTTGTAGGGACCTTTCCACAAGTTGTCAAATTTTCCATGCTTCCCTTTGTCTTCATTTCGGGCATCCCATCTCAAAACAACGTCATCTATCTGAAAATCATCTGGCTTTGCTTTTCTATCATAAATTTTCTTGATGCGCTCTTGCAACTTTAGGGAATTTTGAAGAACTTCATCATGTGTCTGCTGTAAATGAATCATTTGACGAATCCGCCGTTGCATAGGATCCTCCTCATCACTAGCTTCTTGAAGCAACTTTGCCACTGGAACACTAAGTGAAGTAGGAAACACTGCATCAGTCTCGTAGACCAATTCAAAGGGTGACATACCAATTGACTTCTTTTGACTTACACGATCAGCCCATAATGCATTTACTAACTTTTTGTGCCAGCTCTTCTTGTTGATTTCCAGCAATTTCTTGATGATGTTCACTAGAGACTTGTTTGAAGATTCGGCCAACCCATTTCCTTGTAGATGGTAGGCGGTCGAATGCCCCAAGCTGATGTTATATTTGTAGCAAAAATCAACCATCCTCTTTGATTTAAACGTTGCTGCATTATCTGTAATCAACTTATGTGGACAGCCGAAACGTGACAATATGTTATTCTCAAGAAAAGAAATAATTACCGAGTTCGTGGCCTGCCGAGTGGGAATAGCTTCAATCCACTTCGTGAAGTAATCTGTGGCGGTCAAGATCCATCGATGCTGCCCGGAAGATGTTGGGTGGATTTCGCCAATAAAATCCAAGCCCCATTGCTGAAATGGTGCGCTGATTTCAATGGGTTTGAGAGGTAACGACTGTAATTTTTGCTTTCCTTGAAAAAATTGACATTCATGACAACTCTTAACTGCTTTATATACATCAGAAAATAAAGAAGGCCAATAGAAACCAGCTCTCAAGATCTTATTAGCCGTGGTTTTCCAAAACAAGTGACCCCCACAGTCACCTTTATGAAAATCTTCTACTTCTGTCTTAGCTTCTTCTTCGACCAAACAATTCAGCAAGATGCCACCGGGATCTTTCCAATAAAGTGCAGATTTGAGGATGCAAAATTTTGCTGCCTTTAGCTTCAATGTTCTAGCTTTGTTTCTAGGCATCCCAGGGGGTGAAGACAAATTTTGAAGCACATATACTATATCAGCATACCAAGGAGAAGAAACAAAGATATCCGATACCTGTAAAGCTGAATTTTCTTCGTCTTCATCGGATAAAGCAGCAATCAAATTGATGTCTAGGACATGGAGATTCGTTTCAGCCATCATCTTAGCAAGACCTTGACCTTTAATCAACTTGGTAGGATTAATTTCCACATCATATTCTAACAATGCAGCGATCCACTTACCCCCTTCTTCCTTCCGGCTCCGTTTGTACTAAAACATCCTTCACAGTTGCGTTGGGAACATATGCCAAAATGTCAGAATTGAGTATGTATACCCGGAAATCTTTCAAAGCGTTTATCAGTGCCAATGCTTGCTTCTCAATGATATTATAATTTAGTGCTCCGTCCCTTATGATGCGGCTGAAAAAAGCTATGGGCCTCTCGACTCCATCTCTCGTTTGCATCAACACGGTTGCCAACGGATGCTCCGAAGCAAATGAAAATAAAATAAAATCTTGTGTATAATCTGGGCTGATCAAAGTGGGGGCTGAAGATAAGATTAACTTTACCAAGTTAAAAGACTTTACCGCTTCTTCGGTCCATTTGAGCTCGCTGTCCTTTTTGAGCATGTTGGTTATCTCTCTAAGATGTTTGGCCAGATTGGGAATAAAGCGACGCAGAAAATTCAATTTGCCATTGAATGATTGAATCTCCTTCTTGCTTCGGGGCTGCTTTAATTTCTGAATTGCTTCCACCCATGCAGGATCTATTCGAATGCCATCTTTAGAAATAATATGACCCATCAGCTTGCCTTCGCTCATAGCAAAAAGGCTCTTCCTCGGATTCAACGAGATACCATACTTTCTGCACTTTTGGAATACCTTCGTCAAATGAAACAAGTGCTCTTCATCTGATTTAGAAAACACGGTCAGATCATCAAGATAAACAACCAAAAATACATCTTTCTCATTAGCAAAGGCCATATCCATTGCCCGCTGAAATGTGGCGCCAACGTTCTTCAATCCAAACGGCATCTTGGCATAATGAAATGTCCCCCATGGAGTAGTAAATGTTGTCTTGTCGCGGTCATCTTCGTGCACCAAAATCTGATTATACCCGGAATAACCATCAAGCAGTGACATCCTTGATGCCCCCACTACCCGCTGCAATATATGATCCATTTTGGGCAGCGGATAATTGTCTTTTAATGATACCTTGTTCATATTTCTAAAGTCTATACACAAGCGAATTTTGCCGGTCTTCTTTCTCACAGGCACCAAGTTAGAAATCCAATCAGAAAATCGGATTGGCACTATGATTCCAGACTTATATAACCTGTTGACTTCCTTCTCGATCAATGGCAGCAATTTA
>APFE031133850.1:16489-47392 GCA_000404065.3 Pinus taeda
GCGTGGAGGGGTGTACAAAACTTCCTGGGGTATACATCCGGCTGAAACAAAGACCTCTGAACAATCATGCTCCACACACAACACAAAGAAAATAGTAGAGATTTCCATTAGGATGGGTATGTCTAGAGGACTTCCAGCATTGACATGGGAACAGGAGAGTGTGCCAAGTCATCTACTATGCTATATGTATGGGTGTCTTTGGGAGAAGCAACATTTCAACGTAACGGTCCTTTGGGGATCTTGGGAATAATCGTGACCTTAGGCTAAGGGATATGTAAGGTAACATTGGGTGACAATAAAGGCTCGATGGAAACTTTGGGTTGGGACTTCGTTGTTGACTTAGTGGATGGCTTGTCATATTGGCGTGATCGAGTCTAGAGGTTGACATACTCGGTATTAACCTCATCAGAATTCCTCACAAGGATCTGATAATCATGGTGACCAGATGGTGGAGTTGGTTGAGTTTCCTAACCTTGTGTAGGTTTGTGTTGGACACTTAATCCTCTATGGTTTGGTGTAGAATGTGAACAGCAATGAGAGTCCAAGAGACATTGGGATGTGGAACCCAACGGTCACACAAATGTACTATAAATGTATAACATGTCAATAATAATGCATTCAATGTTTTATCATCCACCTTTGTTGTTTACATTCCATGTTACTTTAACATGGTATCAGAGCGGGTGATTGCTAGTCCTAGTCCAATCTAGTCCTGCTCCAATTTGAGCCACTAGTTTTCTACATTAGGTAGAAAAAAATGACATGTTTCCATTCCCTGTTAGGTTATCATGTGACCTACTCAATCTAAGCGTTGGGTCTCTTATTCTAATGTCTATTTGAGTGTTGGGTTTCTTAGTCTACATTGATTCCTGTCATTCATGGTACTATTTCTGGTACTCTTTTTGCATGCAGAGATTGTCAATTATGTAATATCACTACACTGGTGGAGCCTGTTTTTGTTAGCGTATAAGGTGTTGTTTGGCAACGAAAATCTACCCTCTATCGCTTAGGACCATTACTTTTGATATTGCATGAACTGTTACTTGTTGATTTGTTGACTGTTCGATTTCTCCTCAATTTTTTGTTCTCTGGAGGTTTGTAGTAAGCATTGTGTTATAGAGACTCCCTGAGTTATCTACCTGCCTCAACCTCGCACACTCCCTGCCATCTCTGTTCATTTTAGTATTCTCACCCTGTGCTCTTGTTGGCCGGATAAATCATTCTTGTGGATAATACTGATCTCCCTAGTATCGAATGATATCTAGCAACAAAGAGCACAAGCAAATCTACTTTTCTCTAAACATGTTTCAATTCATTAATGAATACTAAGAGGTGTAACAAACCCTACCTTGGTCCAATGCTTGTTTGAGGCAGTTTTACTCCAACAAATTCAAGCAATTCCCGTTTAATAACCTACATACACAAACAAGCACACATCAAAGCATACCTGCGTATAATAAAACATGTTCATTATGAAGATCAAGGAGCTCATAAAATAAACCATTAGAGACAGTTCATTGAGAAAAACAAACTTGATTGTATTAACTTTATGAATAAAAGAACCTTACAACCTTTGCCTTGATGTCGCACAAGTTCTTTCCAAGGTCCAGTAGGGGTCTCCTCTACTTTGAAAAGACTCACTCACTTCCAAATGACATGAAAGGTATGTGATCTGTCCTCTCACAAGCTCAAAAAGGAAGTCTAGTTTTCAGCAGCATTTACCCTCAAGAATCTTCAGCTTTCAACCTCCCCTGCAACCAGCCCAATGCATGAATTTACAGTGCAAATGGAGGAAGTTGCAAGTCCACCATTGAAGGGATAAGTTCCTCCTTCAATGGGATAAGCACCTCATATCATGGAGTTAGATCCCTTAGTTATGGAATGGATGAACCAAGGTGGAGCGGACTTACCAGCATAATATTCCTTCTAGAAGTGTCTAGAAGTGACTCAAGATGAGTTTTTAGGAATGAACTCACACCTTTTTAACTTTTACAGGGGTTTTCACCCATTACTCAATAGACAGAATGGTCAAGTTCGCAGGAAACATGACCATTAGGTGTGGTACCGTAGGCAATGCTAGGAGAAAGTGCGAAACCAGGATTTGAGATATTTTTAAGGTCTTTGTCCTATTTTTAAGGCTTAACATGAAGAGCTGAGGTTTAATACTTGCAAAGGAGGTATGTATGAGTGTTGATGGACTCACACAAACTGTAGAAAGTCATGGTGAAAATTTTTTGTGTAACAGATCGCCCCCTAAAGTGAGAAGTCTGTAGTAGATGAGGATGGTTTTTATCATCTAAGAAGAGTGAAGGACTTTATCATTTCAAGGATCTTCCTGTGGATACCTCGGTCGAACCTGTAAAAACATTCAATGCAAAATATATATATATATGTGTGTGTGTGTGTGTGTGTGTGTGTGTGTGTGTGTGTGTGTGTGTGAAAATATCATCGTTGAGGTAGGCATTCCCATACTCAGATCAAAACTGACTAAGAACTATCTAAAAGTCCTGTGATATAGGAATGATCTTGCATTACATCACAAGTAGGAACACATGGACACAGTATGGGCATAGCCATCTGTTTATGAATAGTCCACTATATAATGATAACAAAATTCCTCGCAGCCTGAATGGTGGAAACTAGATCCAGGGTCTTCATTTCTACTTCCTGAACTAGTATGATTATATCCATGTGAATGATGTAAACTATTAACAAGTGTGAGAGGAACCACCAGTAATTTCAATGGCCCTCAAAGTACTCAGTACAATCCATCAAATGTGAATGAATGAGTTGATGTCGAACATGTCACTGAATCCTTTGATAGAAGGTCAATGATGCAACCTGTCATCAAAGGCGAGAAACCTGCCATTGAGGCATGCAGATTCCAAGGCACTGACGATTTCTAGATCATCTTTCTAGATAATGAGTTGGATTCGATAGAAAGCGATCCATCATAGGCAAGCCCATAACACGAAATCATAGATCAAGTCTGAAGAAATATGTTTAGCAAGAACTAAATCAAGGATGGTCAATGATGGATGACAAATATTTTGCAGGTGAATGATTTATTTTCACAGACCTCTTGAACACATAACGACACTACATATGGCTAGGTGATAGTTGACCCAAAGTTAATACCTGGAAACTAGCTAAAGACTTTCAATGTGGCTTGATTAACTGTTAGGTAAAGGATTTCCCAACCCAAGTGGATAAAAGTGTCGTGTTCAAGAGTGATGGAAAGTTGTTTTCAAACACAAAGTATGACAAACAGGTTTATTTTTCTGTCTTTTCCCCCACCATTTATGGCAAGTACCTCTTTATTTTTGACAAGCTTGAGGATGATAACATTTGCTTGGTTATAAGCTCACCCTTCGGATGAGTCCAACTTAGTTTAGATTCGAACCCTAAGAAGGAGTGGTCCGTTCCTGTTTGTAATTGAACAGGTCCTTTACTGTGAAATTTTAACGAGTCCAATATAGGAGAAACTCGGCGTTTTTCAGTTTTAGGGAGTCAAAAGAAAAACTTAAGAAAACTCCATGGTTGTCCTTTTTCATAATTTTTTGTTTCCCAAGCCCAAAAAAGTATAAAATAATACGTGAGAGAACCGCTTGATCATTACGACCAAGGAGTACTTTTCATGATTAGTGCCTTCAATCTAAAAAAGTAAAAAAGCGACCGAAAACACATCGTTTTATTACCAATATCGAACTTGAAACAACAAAAGTCTGGCAATCTTTTCATGTTTATATGGCTAGAAAAGAGTTGTAAAAGGACTGTCTTTTTAATTCCATTTTAACGAGTCTAAAAGGAAATACTTGGCAATCTTTTCATTTTTTACGCATCAGAAAAGAGCTTAAAGAGGACTCCTATGTGTTTTTTGTTGAAAATGACCAATTCCACCTGAATCCCCAATATTCTACACAAAAACTGCAAACTTTACTCATATCTGTTTAAAAATAATAAAAATGTACCAAAAATGACCTTTTCAAAGTAAAAAATAAATAAATTTAATTTATTTATTCAAAAAATCTTATAAAAAGGGCTTTTACAAGTTCATTTTTATCATTTGCCTTTGGAGTAAAAAGTAAGAGCTTTTGGTAAAAAACTTCCTGTGGAGATTGCACATCTAACCGCTGGAATCGAGAATCATCTTCTCCAGGTAATCCAAAATGTCCTTGACTTGAATTTCATCCATTTGAATTTTTTTTTAGGGTTTAGAAATCATTTTTTAGAGGAAAATTAGGGCAAAAAATCGCCTGCGGGAGTTGCACAGGGGCGCCATGCGACCCCCGCGTACCCCGACTTTTCTGTGCACATAGAAAATTCGGGGTGCTACACCTAGTCTTAAGGAGAAGTGAGCACCTACGCACTGTCTCTAAAAGGATGGGTGCGAACCCCGCGGAATATGGATTTTGAACCCTAGTTTCTCCATTTTTTCCCCATAGAAAATTGGAATGAAAATTCTAATCCACCTATTTTGCAATGTAGGTACACAAGATGCTTGTTTAGCGGGAAAGAGAGCATGAGGACATGGATCAAGCTGTATCACTCCATCTGCTTTCATTACAGGCATTGAGAGCGTGTGGGCTTTCCAAATTTTGGACCATATCTGGCATGAGGGCACAGGTAGACTTTTACAGTGACTAGTGAACAGGTGGAGCATATAGGACCAGTGCTTCATTATTGGTGGCAACCGGCTCGAAATCGAGCCGGATGACATATACTTTTTTACTGGCTTACCCAAGAGAGGCGTAGAGTTATCTCTATTCATATCTAGGCCAGGTGGCCAATCTGTCGCTAGTCTCTGACTAGAGTTCTGTAATAACCAAAATCCGGACAAACGGATAGATGTGAAAACCATCTCCCAACCTGAACTGAAGGTGATTGCCTTTACTATTACCAGACTCAGTGGGAGCGCATCATTGCATCTTGCTAAAGGTTCCCATATGCGAATGGCAGTGGACTGCTTCCGAGGCACCATCTTCAACTGGTGCGATGCTGTATTGGCCAATGTGAAGGGCCAATTGACTAGGGCAAAGAATGGGCAACTAAACAACTTTGGTTATGGTTATTTAGTTGTCAGCCTTGCCCTAGAGAGGGTACTGATGCTGGTTCCACAACAATTCACTGTTGAGGCTGGACTTCCCCAAGATCCTTGGGTTATGCCATGGGTTGCAGTTATGGCCCGCCATCCAGAGGAGGGTACTGAGATTGTTCGATTCACTCTAGAGTATTTCCATTGGTTAAGAACCAACCATTTTTTATTCGGGATTTTCCATACGCCGGGATGGATTATCATGGCGATCCCAACATGACTCTTCCACGAGGAGAGCAATGGGATGATAGAGGTAAAATTTGTTTTTCAACATTTTAATTTTATATGTATGTTTTCGTATTTTAAAAATTGTTCCAAAAGTAATAGTAAAAGTTTTAAATGCAGATGTGGGTCCATGATGACCAGCCGCTCTCCAGCCCTATGATCAGAGACAACCAGCTGTCGCAGCACCGACCCCACAGGACCAGTCAGCAGAGACGTTGGCCGAGTTGGAGAGCCATCTAGAGCACTTGCCCGCATATATTACGGAGACCAACATAGATGACATTCCTCTTTGGCTTCAGCGTTATGTGATTGGGGTCCCAGGACCTTTTAGGAGGTTCCTTTGTAGGGTGGCCCGAGCAGTGGTGTCTTATCAGGATCATCACTAGTGATAGGATGATTTCCTTGTAGACTCATTTTTGGACTTTTGGTACTATCATTTTTGCCGATCATAAGGTGTTTTTCAACCTATGATCGAGGATGATGTATATTTTAACACACTCTTATTCTATGCTATGCTATTACTATGGTTATCTTGCAAAACATGTTTATGAGATGTTTTTAAATTTATTGTTTGATTTAATGCAAATGTCTATTTAACATTCGAGAAGCAATTGCATCTGCTAATGTATTTAAATATCTTGGAATGTGCTGATATTCTATGTAATCAAATTCTCGTTCCAAGAGATGGAATCTCAAAAATAATAATAATAATACTAGATTTCTAATGGCATAAACTCAATTAAGCTGTAATACAATGAGTTCTGAATCTAAATTAACAATCAAACTTCGAATTCCAAATGAGATGGATTTAGATAATAATTCAACCACTGCACTGTATTCTGCAATGTTGTTCATTGTTTGACCGAGGCTTACCCCTTGCATAGATACTAACTCCTCAGAGGGTGAATAGATAACCCATGTTGCGGAAGAGATGTTCTATGTACTATGACAAGCACCATCAACAAACCGATGTATGTTTGGAGAGGCGTCGACATCTGCAATATCAAGAGTAAAATTAAGATAAGTAGGACTAATAATGAAAAACGCTCTAAATTAAAGCACACATCTTTAATCTAAGAAAACACCAACTTAGAAAGAAACTAATCTAAGAAATCTCAACACTAATCTTTTAAGCATAATATCGATTTAGATAAAGCCCATTCCTAGGTTTACCTAAAGAGACACCATCAAAATATTCTAGCTCATAGGCCCCTTTTGCCAGCTTCCGCTTGAAAATATATTGACCATTCCACATGGGTACAAATTTTCCAGCCCCTAGCTTATCGTTTGCTTGATCATAAAGTAAAACTAGGTCGCCTTCCAAAAAATTGCAGGGTGTAACATTCTGATCATACTAAGCTTTGATCCGTTTGGCATGAGTTTCGACAGCTAATGCAGCATTGCGTCGATTCTCATCTAATTGAGCTAAGTATAATAAACATTTTTTCTCTTTAGAAGTGGCTGGTAATAATTGCACAACAATTTGTAATGATGGGATTTCGCATTCAATGGGCAATACTGCCTCTAAACCGTAAGCCAGTTGAAAGGGAGTAAAACATGTTAATGTTTTGACTGAGGTTTGGTACGCCCAAAGCATTGAAAATAACATGTTGTGCCAATTCAATAGATGAATCCCAATGATTCGTCATATCATGGTGACTAGAACATTGTTGACTGCTTCAACCAGACCAATTGCCTGTGGGTAATATGGCGTGGAACTATCGTGACATAGGCCAAGCTGATCTGTAAGTTCGGTCATCATGATGTTTTGAAAATGACTCCCATGGTCAGTGATAATCACTTGGGGAACACCAAACCTAGCAATTATACAGTTGAAAATGAAAATGGCAGCAACTTTACCGTCTGCCGAAAATGTAGGCATTGCCTCGGCCCACTTGGCAAAATAATCTACTGCAAGGATGATATATGCATGCCCCCCATCCAAGTGAGGGTTAAATGTAATAAAATTGATACCCCATTTTGCGAATGGACCAACGACAATGATAGGGTGGAGAGGAGCAGGATGAGCATGCATCTTACGATCAAAAATTTGGCAATTGTGGCATTTTTGGATGGCAGTAATACAATCCTTGAATAACGACGGCCAAAAATAGCCAATGCGCAAAATCTTTTGGGATGTGGCATACCCAGACATATGACCGCCACATGCTCAAGAGTGGTAGTCATTAAGAACCTTCTCAACCTCATCATGAGTAAGACAATGACGGAAAATGGAATCCACCCCACGACGATATAGAGTATCTCCAATAATTGTGTAAGGTTGGGATTGGAAGCATATTTTCCATCTCTGAGATTGTGAAATATCTGGACAAAAAGATTGGGTTTGGAGATAGACAATGATATCTCCGTTCCATGGATCAACAGTGCTGATAAGGAACAAGGTTTCATATGGAATGGATTCGTCCAGCACATGTTTGGTATCAGCACGAGGGAAGTCACACATTAATTCCGCAAAAACCAAAGACTTCTTTGACTTGGCCTTCTCAAATTCCAGGTCAAATTCCTGTAGGATGACAATCCATTTGGAATACTTGCCCCCCAGTAATTGTTTCATCAAAATGTATTGCATAGGGTTACAGTCAGAAATAACAGTGGTTTTGGGTAGCAAAATGTAATGACGAAATCGCTAAATAGCTTGGACTACAGCTAAGGCCAGTTTGTCCACATGTGAATATTTTAACTCAATGAGAGTTAGAGTCTGACTAAGATAATATATCACATGTTCACTTTCGAATTCATCCTTTTGAACTAAAACCATCCCAATGGTGGAATGGGAGGTGGCGAGGTACAAGAAGTAATCCTAGTTGTAGTTGGGAAGATGCAATAACGGCGCATGGGTCAACGCATGTTTAAGTGCATCGAAAGATTTGTCAACTATCTCGTCCCAAAAGAATGGAGTATTTTGTTTCAACAACCGGGTGAAACATTTTGTAATCTCGGCGTAGTTAGGAATGAAATGACGTAAAACGTTTGCTTTCCCTTGCAAACTCTGGAGTAGGCGAAGTGTCGAAGGAGGTGGTAACTTGACGATGGCTTCGCCCTTCGAAGTTTCGACGCAAATTCCAGCTTTGGATACAACAAATCCCAGTAACCGACCTGTTTCGATACAAAAAACACACTTGTGTGGATTCAGCCTAATCCGATAATGCCTTCATCTCATGAAAATGGCTCGTAAGTGAGTGAGATGGTCGGCTCTTTGTAATGAATAAGCTAGTAAATCATTGAGATAGGGTTGCACAATGTGCTTGATGTCATGAAACGCATAAGACATTACCCGTTGAAAAGTTTCCCCGACGTTCTTCTGTCCAAAAGGTAACTTGCAATAAGCAAATGTCCCCCATGGGCAGATGAGTGCCATTTTTGGTTGATCTGTAGGTAGAATGTTAATTTGATTGTAACCGAAAAGCCATCTATAAAGGAGAAAATTTCACTGCTGGCACAATCATCGATAATTTGATCGATATAAGGTGTGGGATAATTGTCCTTGGGACAAGCACGATTAATATCCCTATAGTCGAGGCATATTCTTATCGTCCCTTGTTTATTAGTAACTAGAACAATATTCGAGACCCAATCTATTAAAGGAATTGGATAAATGAAACATGCTTAAAGTAATTTCTCAACTTTTGTTTTGATGGCCGCAGATTTTAGGGGGTGTATTTGACGCAACCGTTGCCGGACGAGTTTAGCATTTGGGTAGGTTTTGATCTCATGAACAATGATTGAAGGATAAATTCCTGGAATTTCCTCATAGGACCAGGAAAACATGTCATATAATTCTTGAAATAGGCCTTTATATGTGTTGACTTCAGTGTCCGTACAAGAAGCACCTATGTGAATGTATTCAATAATCCCAGGTTTGACTGAAATGTCGATAGGAACCGTTCAAGAAATATTGGCTAATTTTTGTTCAGAATCAGGATGTTTTGATGGATTCTGCAGTTCTTTGACATATTCAGTGGTAAAAATGGATTAAAAATCATTTTCAAAATGATCAATCTCAGGTAAAAACGAAGACCGATGATGGAGATCTTCCCATGGTAATGCATCAACAAACAATAGTTCCCGAATTTGTTCATCAGTGTGAACAGTTTCTGAAAAGGTTGTTGACTCTGAGGTTGAGATTGAAAGTGATTTCCCATTGATCTCATTCACTAGATCAAGGCTGGTTGAATTTGAGTTGGAAAACCACTATACTACCTGATAAGCAACTTCAAAGGGACTCAAAGGTATGGCATCGCCAAGACAGTCCACCTCGGAATCGAATCGAACGATCCAAGGATTGTCAACAACAATGGATTCTGATGAAATCATATGAATTTTTGTGAAAGGAGACGGTATGTTGGGAGGAGGAAATGAAAAATTTCCGAGTAAACCCGAATCTTTAACTAATCCTACTCCAATATCCTTATAAGGGATAGCAGTTTTTCCAACATGTTGAATACTCTCAATAGAGGATGGGTTGGACAAAAAATAAGTTAACTGATCTATTGTTATGATCTTTCCATTTTGTGGGAACTTAATATGCCGAAAGACCGATGAAGCAATAGAAGTCATGGCGTAAGACCAGCTACGACCCAAAAGAAGGTTGTAATCTAGAGGGGCATCAACCACCTCCACATCTAGATTAATGGTTTTTCCTTCAACCCCTATAGGTAAGTCCTGTAAAATGCCATAAGGATGAAACCCTCGGCCATGAAAGGCCTTTAGAATCGTTGGGGATTAATTAAGTGTAGGAGAACCAAGGGTTTTCCAACACTGTATCGACATAATACACGTGGAAGCTCCCTCATCAATCGCAGTCCTAAAACAAGGTCTGTTTTTTACTAACATTGGAATCTGGAAAGCCATTTGATGAGGAAGACGAGGTGTACTATTTTCTAAATCGAAGACTATGAGGTTTGAGTCCTTAAGGTCAACAGGTCCTATAGCCGACAGTAGCATTTTACACTGTGCTAGACAAGATTGCAGCACTTCCAAAGCCAACATTGCTGAAGGTGAAACAACTAAATCTTCAACAATGTTATAGTTCTGAGCAGCTCTCGCATGTGGATTGAAAGCTGACTTTCGAAGTATACCCTTAGCAGGCGGTTTGATTACTAATACGGGATTTGGTTTCTCGATCTGTAGTGGATCGGAACCAAACGGAGCTGAGGTTGATGGATTGGAATTAGAAGATTCGCCTTCCATACCACCAAGAGGACTTTTACTTCCATAATCTTGCAATCATGTCACAATCCTTACATGTGACATCATCATTATGGCTCTTCCGAGGCACTAGAGGAAGAACCTATCATTTTACTGTCTTGATTTGGAAAATGATCCTTCAAAACAGCAGGTGTTTGCGAACCTTTGACATTTTCGCAACCTCGACACGATGCGGTCAATCCCTTGTAAAGTGCTCCTCATTGCAGATGAGACAAGGATATCGAGGTTTTCGTTTCTCATCAGTAGATTCAGGCTTATCGGATTTCTCCTTTGAGTTTTGCTTATTCTTCTTCTTACCTTTCTTCTTGCCATTAGATTTTGATTTGGTCGTGGATGATTCTACGACATGAACATCGACAGAAATTTCATGTGAAGGCTCTCCCTTAGGTGAATCTGGTAAATTTATAATAGGAGAAGAATTCTTGTAGGATTTCTTATTACTATTGGTATTAACAGTACCAATCATATCGAGAAGCGACTGCATCTGCTAATGTATTTAAATATCTTGGAATGTGCTGATATTCTATGTAATCAAATTCTCATTCCAAAAGACGGACTCTCAAAAATAATTGTAATAATACCGGATTCCTAATGGCATAAACTCGATTAAGTTGTAATACAATGAATTCCGAATCTAAATTAACAATCAAAGTTTGAATTCTAAATGAAATGGATTCAGATAATAATTCAATCACTGCACTGTATTCTTTAATGTTGTTCGTTATTTGACCGAGGCTTGCCCCATGCATAGATACTAACTCGTCAGAGGGTGAATAGATAACCCAAGCTACGGAAGAGATGTTCTGTGTACTACGACAAGCGCCATTACTGAAATCGATGTATGTTTGGAGAGGCGTCGAAATCTACAATATCAAGAGTAAAAATAAAGATAAGCAGGAATAATAATGAAAAACACTCTCTAAAGTAAAGCACGCATCCTTAATCCAAGAACACAACAAATTTAGAAAGAAACTAGTCTAAGGAATCCCCACACTAATCATTTAAGCATAATATCGCTTTAGATAAAGCCCATTCCTAGGTTTACCTAAAGAGACACCATCCAAATCTTCTAGCTCATAGGCCCCTTTTGCTAGCTTTCGCTTGAAAATATACAGACCATGCCACATGGGTACAAATTTTCCAACCCCTAGCTTATCGTTCGCTTGATCATAAAGTAAAACTAGGTCTCCTTCCGAAAAATTGCGGGGTGTACCATTCCGATCATATTGAGATTTAATCCTTTTGGCATGAATTTTGACAGCTAATGCAGCATTACGTCAATCCTCATCTAATTGATCTAATTATAATAAACGTTTTTCCTCTTCGGAAGTGGCTGGTAATAATTGCACGACAATTTGTAATGACGGGATTTCACATTCAATGGGCAATAGAGCCTCTAAACCGTAAACCAGTTGAAAGGGAGTAAAACCTGTTGATGATTTGAAAGAGGTTCGGTACGCCCAAAGCACTGAAAATAACATGTTATGCCAATTCGACTGATGAATCCCAATGATTCGTCGGATCATGGTGAGTAGAACTTTATTGACTGCTTCAACCAGACCATTTTCCTGTGGATAATATGGTGTGGAACTATCGTGACGCAGGCCAAGCTGATCTGTAAGTTCAGTCATCATGATGTTTCGAAAATGACTCCCATGGTCAGTGATAATCACTTGGGGAACACCAAACCTAGAAATTATACGGTTGAAAATGAAAATCGCAGTAGTTTTGCCATCTGCCAAAAATGTAGGCATCGCCTCGGCCCACTTGGTAAAATAATCTACCACAAGGATGATATACGCATGCCCCCCATCCAAGTGAGGGTTACATGTAATAAAATCGATACCCCGTTTTGCGAATGGACCAACGACAATGATAGGGTGGAGAGGAGTAGGAGGAGCGCGCATCTTACGATCAAATATTTGGCAATTGTGGCATTTATGGACTGCAATAATACAATCTTTGAATAAGGACGGCCAGAAATAGCCAGCGCGTAAAATATTTTGGGTTGTGGCATACCCAGACATATGACCGCCACACACTCTAGAGTGGCAGTCATTAAGAGCCTTCTCAGCCTCATCATGAGTAAGACAACAATGGAAAATAGAATCCAGCACATGATGATAAAGAGTATCTCCAATAATAGTGTAAGGTTGGGATTGGAATTGGATTTTTCGGCGCTGAAATTGTGAAATGTCTGGCCAAAAAGATTGGGTTTGGAGATAGAAAATGATATCTCCGTACCATGGATCAACAGTGCTGATAAGGAAGAAGGATTCATCTGCAATGGGTTCTTCCGCCACATGTTCGGTATCAGCATGGGGGAATTCACACATTAATTCCGCAAAAACCAAAGACTTCATTGACTTGGCCTTCTCAAATTCCAAGTCAAGTTCCTGTAGGATGACAATCCATTTGGAATACTTGCTCCCTAGAAATTGTTTAGTCAAAATGTATTGCATAGGGTTACAATCAGAAATGACCATGGTTTTGCGTAACAGAATGTAATGACGAAATTGCTGAACAGCTTGGACTGCAGCTAAGGCTGGCTTCTCCACATATGAATATTTTAACTCAGTTGGACTTAAAGTCCGGCTAAGATAATAGATCACATGTTCACTTTCGAATTCATATTGTTGAACTAAAACCATCCAAATGGTGGAACGGGAAGTGGCGAGGTACAAGAAGTAATCGTGGTTGTAGTTGGGAGGATGCGATAACGACGCATGGGTCAACGCATGTTTAAGTGCATCAAAAGATTTGTCGACTATCTTGACCCAAAAGAATGGAGTGTTTTGTTACAACAACCAGGTGAAACCTTTTGTAATCTCAACGTAGTAGGAATGAAACGACGTAAAAAGTTTTCTTTCCCTTGCAAACTTTGGAGTAGGCGAAGTGTCGAAGGAGGGGGTAACTTGACGATGGCTTCGACCTTCGAAGGATTGACACGAATACCGGCTTTGGATACAAAAAATCCCAGTAAATGACCCGTTTCTATACAGAAAACACACTTGTGCCGATTCAGCCTAATCCGATAATGCCTACATCTCATGAAAATTTCTCGTAAGTGAGTGAGATGGTCGGCTTTGTGGAATGGATGAGCTAGAAAATCATCGAGATAAGGCTTCACAATGTGTTTTATGTCATGAAACGCATAAGACATTGCCCTTGGGAAAGTTGCTCCAGCGTTCTTCAATCCAAAAGGTAACTTGCAATAAGCAAATGTCCCCCATGGACAGATGAATGTCATTTTTGGTTGAACGGCAGGTAGAATGTTAATTTGATTGTAACCCAAAAAACCATCAATAAAGCAGAAAATTTCACTGCCAGCACAATCATCGATTATTTGATCGATATAGGGTCTGGGATAATTGTCCTTGGGACAAGCATGATTAATATCCCTATAGTCGATGCATATTCTTATTGTCCCTTGTTTTTGAGTAACTGGAACAATATTCGATACCCAATCCATCAAAGGAATTGGATAAATGAAACCTGCTTTAATTAATTTCTCAACTTCTATTTTGATGGTAGCAGCTTTTCGTGGGTGTATCTGACGCAACTGTTGCTGGACGGGTTTAGCATCCAGGTAGGTTTTGATCTCATGAACAACGATTAAAGGATCAATTCCTGGCATTTCTTCATAGGACCAGGCAAACACGTCGCGAAAGTTTTGAAATAGGGCTTTATATGTGTTGACTTTAGTGTCCGTACAAGAAGCACCTATGTGAATGTTTTCAACAATCCCAGGTTTGACTAAAATGTCGATAGGAACCGTTCGAGAAATATTGGCTAAATTTTGTTCAGAATCAGGATGTTTCAATGGATTTGGTGGTTCTTTGACATATTCAACGGTAAAAATAGATGAAAAATCATTTTCAAAATGATCAATCTCAGGTAAAAATGAAGACCGGTGATGAAGATCTTCCCATGGTAATGCATCAACAAACAACAGTTCCCGAATTTGTTCATCGGTGTGAACGGTTTCCGAAAAGGTTGTTGACTCGGAGGTTGAGATTGAAAGTGATTTTCCATGGATCTCATTCACTATATCAAGGCTAGTTGAACTTGAGTCGAAAAACGACTGTACTACCTGATAAGTAACTTCAAAGGGACTCAAAGGCATGGCATCACCAAGAGATTCCACCTCAGAATCAAATGGAACGATCCAAGGATCGTCAAGAATTATGAATTCTGAAGAAATCATATGAATGTTTGCAAAAGGAGATGGTACGTTGGGAGGACGAAATGAAAAAGTTCCGAGTAAACCCGAATATTTAACTAATCCTACTCCAACATCCTTATAAGGGATAGCAGTTTTACCAACATGTTGAATACTCTCAGCAGAGGATGGGTCGGATGAAAAGTAAGTTAACTGGTCTATTGTAATGATCTTCCCATTGTGTGGGAACTTAATAAGCCGAAAGACCGATGAAACAACAACAGTCATGGCATAAGACCAACTACGACCCAAAAGAAGGTTGTAATCTAGAGGGGCATCAACCACCTCCACATCTAGATAAACAGTTTTTCCTTCAACCCTTATAGGTAAGTCCTGCAAAATGCCATAAGGATGAAACCCTCAGCCATCGAAGGCCTTCAAAATCGTCGGGGATTGATTAAGTGTAGGAGAACCAAGGGTTTTCCAACACTGTATCGACATAATACACGTGGAAGCTCCCTTATCAATCACAGTCCTAAAACAAGGTCTGTTTTTTACTAACACTAGAATTTGGAAAGCCATTTGATGAGGTAAATGAGGTGTACTATTTTCTAAATCGAAGACTATGAGTTTTGAGTCCTGAAGATCAATAGCTCCTATAGCGGACAATAGCATTTTACGCTATGCTGGACAAGATTGTAGCACTTCCAAAGCCGACATTGATGAAGGTGAAACAGCTAAATATTCAACAAGGTTATAGTTCTGAGAAGCTCTCGCATGTGGATTGAAAGCTGAATTTTGAAGTATACCCTTAGCAGGCGGTTTGATTACTAAGTCGGGATTTGGTTTCTCGATCTGTAGCGGGTCGAAACCTGATGGATTTGAGGTTGACAGATTGGAATTAGAAGATTCTGCTTCCTTACCACTAAGAGGACTCTTACTTCTATAATCTTACAATTATGTCGCAATCCTTACATGTGACATCATCATTATGGGCTCTTCCGAGGCACTAGAGGAAGAACCTATCATCTTACTGTCTTGACATGGAAAAGGATCCTTCAAAACAGCAGGTGTTTGCGAACCTTTGACGATTTTTACAACCTCGGCACGATGTGGACAATCTCTTGTAAAATGCTCCTCATCACAGATGAGACAAGGATAACGAGGTTTATGTTTCTCATCAATAGATTCAGGTTTATCGGATTTCTCCTTCGAGTTTTGCTTATTCTTCTTCTTGCCTTTCTTCTTACCGTTAGATCTTTTTTTGGTCGTAGATGATTCTATGACATGAACATCAGTAGAAAGTTCAGGTGAAGACTCTCCCTTCGAGGAATCTGGAAAAGTTATAATAGGATAAGAATTCTTGGAGGATTTCATCTTACTCTTGGTATTAATAGTACCAATCATACCGTCAGCAGCATGAGATCCTGAGGGAGGTGCAGCTATTTGATTTTGTTTCGAAAGGTCAGGGATTTTCTCGTGTAACGTACCTAACTATGTATAAACTAATTCAAGCTACTAGGCTTGAGCAATTACTTGCTCTTTGGTAACTACTCCTACCTTAGCCACATCTTCAGTTATTTTGGGTAATAATAATTTTACAAACCATTGTGCCAAAATTTGGTCCGGGATAAAAACTTTCACTAAATGACGTCGACGCAGCCATTCATGAATATGGTCTGAAATGTATGTGGACGTCGACTATTTTAATGAAGTTAATAATTCCATGCCATTGTCATATCGGACTGGCAGCTGAAAATGAGTAAGGAAGGAAGTGGCTAACTGACTAAGATTGTAAAAAGAGCCTCGTGGCAACTCAATGTACCACTTGGCTGCAAGGCCAATCAAAGTGCGTTGAAAAAGAGGAAGACGAATTGAATCATCTATAATGGAATTCGATGCACACCAGAGATGGTAAGTCATCATATGATTAGACGGATCTTCTCCTGGCTTCCCCTCAAACTTTGGTATATCACTGGGCAACTTATTCGGCATTGGCGGCCAAAATGGAAGATAATTAATGGGATCGTTTGTAAGGCATGACAAGTCAAGCAAATCCAAAGTTGCTATAAATGGTAACTGACGTTCAGATCCCGAAAACTTGGGGTCATAAGACCAGCCCTAGGAGGAGGATATCCAGGATAACTTGGTATCGGATTCACATTTGGGATATATATCCTCCTTGAAAACCAGGATTAACCGGACCATTTTGGGGTTGTTGAGGTTGTTGATATGTATACCCAGGGTACAGTTGATACTGATAAGCTGGATTTTGCACAGTAGGGCCGAATTGGTACTGCCCCTGGTACGGTTGGTAAGTAAATTGGGGTTGACTTGTGACAACCGTACTAGGCCCAGGTTGTCCTACAGGCATGGAAATCGGAGTCTGGATTGTAGGTCCAGACTGGGGTAAAGAGGCTTGAGGAGTTGATACAGGAGCAGTAGAAACTAGAGCCACTGATACTCCAGAAATGGGTGGAGTGGATTGAATAGAGACCGCAACAGTTGCAGTAGACATTTGGGATGGAGTTCGAGGTGAACTAGGCCCATACTGATGAGCTACCCCAGGTGTAGCAGTTTGAGTAGTAGGCTGGACAGGTTGCTAGGGTGAACCAGAAACAAAAGACTGTCTAGATTGAGATGAAAACTGCACACTGGGTTGCGGAGTCTGTTGATCCCACACCACATTCATTATGAGGTATGGACCCATAACAGGTTGAGCATATTGAGGACCAAAACTAGGTTGAGTGTAAGATTGATAATTATACAGTACGTTTCCGGGTCCTTGAACAAATGATTGACCTAAAGGTGGTTGAAAACCTTGAGGTTGGTATTGACCTTGAGGTTGGTATTGACCTTGAGGTTGGCACTAACCTTGGAGTTGGTACTGACCTTGAGGCTGGTATTGACCTTGAGGCACATATTGGTACTGGGGTTGACCTTGAGGTACATATTGATATTGGGGTTGACCTTGAGGAAAATATTGTCCCAAAGGGACATACTGTCCTTGAGGTTGCCCCCCAGGTGATAATGGACTACCTTGAGGTTGCCCCCCCAGGTGGTATTTGAGTACCTTGCGGCTTCCCCCCTAACGCTATTGAACTACCTTGAGGTTGCGGATTAGGAGTAGTACCAGACATCATAAGAATCTCTTCGACACTTAATGGTTTAGTTCTGTTATGACCAGGAGATACTACATATTCGATGGGTTGAGGAGATGCTCCTAAAAATGTACCAGATAAAGACTGATACCCAGGAGGAACAGAAGGACCACGATGCAAAAAACATTCTGGCGTCTGAGAAAACAAGGATGACTGTCTCGACATATTCAAACGAGGATAATAACCTCTGGGTGTTGGATGGAAAGGAAATCGAGGTGGTGAAGGCGCGAGACCTGGATTTTCTAAGAAATTGGTCAATGAAATATACCAAGCGTCACCTCTAATGGGACTATAGAAAATGGATTCACGCTCCCTAAGTTCAATGGTCGATTGATTTTCAGGGATGCTTATACCTTCGTTCGGACTTGAACTTACAATTTCTTCAATGGAAATGAGTCGAGAAGGAAGATTCTCGGTAATGATATTTTCTACTCTGGGTGAATTAGGACCCTAGAAAAAGGAGAAGCAAATCTTGAACATGGAGTAGCAGTAGGTTCAGTCTCAGGTTCAGAGATTTCAAGTTCTTCGGCTAATGAGCTAGTAGGAGTGATACTACCAGTAACCTCGGAAAATGAAATCGGTTCATAAATATGTTCTGTTGCTTGCACTAGATGATCAGGATGTATAATTAATGAAGACTCTTCAGCCTCCGGCGACCCAACCCTACTTTCACTAGGTGTGACAAGGGCTCGCAGCCCTTGAGGTTGACTCGGTGTAAATTCGGGAGGCTGCCCCGTAGTGGACAGGGTTGTCTTGGTAATTCAGCCACTATTAACTATTTAATTACTTCACATGAAAACAAAGAAAATCACCTAAAGTCTCTAAAGAACCAAACAATTTGAGGCACACGCCTAATATATCTAGGAGATCAAACCACACACAAACAATATCTTTCTGGATTGAAAACACTAGTTGGTGATGAGATCCAATGTCGCAGAATTCAATACAGAAATGGCAGTTGGAACAGTTACCCCAACAACTTGCTTAATAAAATAGACTGGCACAATTTTCTTCAATATAACCGTCTCGAGTGAAGATAACCCCCGAAAGAGTCCAAGTGAGTCTAGTCAACGTCTACTCCAGGTACAATTGGATCTTCCCTCCACTGTCACCTAGGAAAGAATCCTAAAGATTATGGCCACTAAGGTTACCAACAAAAACAAATATACCTGGGGGAATAGTCTACAATCCGATAGGCACGCAAGGGCAGAGTAACAAGTTCAATCCCCTTGAAGGCTCCTTGAAATAATCCAAGGTTTACCAACAAGTGACCCCAGGCTCCTCGAAAATGGTCAATCCAAGGTTTACCCTTTTTAATACGTGAATATCTTCTATCGTTCCCAAAGAGGAATGATTGATTCCCACACTGGTTTGGATATGATCTCGTGCTTCTCCTTTAAGAGGAGCTTTCCCAGAGCATAGATGTAACAATTGGAATTTCTCCCTACCACAAGATCGACTACTTCTTTGTTTAAACTATCTTGGAGAGTTAATTACTCCCTACTCCAAGATACTATCCTAAGCTATGTTGGTGAAAAGAGCCCTAGAAAATAAAAATATTTCTAGATGGATTTTAATTAAGCGTTAATTTTATTGTTTGTTTCTTAAGTCAATGGGTGCGGAGATGAAACTTTATGGTATGAAGACTCTAATCCAAAAAACTAAAAAAATGCACCTAAGATGATAACAATTCCTTTTCCTTTTCAATGAATTTCTAGCTAAGGAAGAGTTGAAAATGCAATGCTTTGAAAATCAAATATTTCTCTTAACATTCAACTGAAAGGAAACTTTTTTTTTTGTCTTCTTCAAAGAACTTTAAAAACGAGACTACTAATCACACTCACGGAAAATCCCTTTGCTTTTCAGCAATCAACAACTACAAGAATAAACAATTCTTTAAGAGAGCTTTTAAGATTTCTAAAAAAACTCTAAAAAACTATTGAAAGCAAATTTTTCAACAAGCTTCTATAATTTCTATGAAAAACTAAAAACTATGATCTAATCTTGAGATCTAAATGAAAAATGGATTGAAAAGAAACTTGAAATGTTTTTGAGGATGTTCAACTTAGTCTTTCAGCTAACTAAGGATCAATTTGTTCAGCTCAACAAACTAATAAAAAACATCCAATTATGTTTTAATAAAAAATTAAATTCGAAACTTTTAATCAAGTTTAATCAACATTTTGTAGAAGCGACAAATGGTATCTAGATATTTTCACAGATATATTTTATAAGCTAGTCAAACTTAGCAAGAAGACCAGAGAGACCAGGGTGATCTAAGGCTCTAAGGCTTTGGATCTCTGAGCTACTAAGAAAACCAAGCAAAAATCAATCCAACAGGAAAAACTTCTTAGAAAATCACTTCAAACGGAATGCCAGTGAAAACTAACTCACAAGGAACTTTTGTCAAGACAAATGCAGGTCTGGGCATATACTAACAGCTATGGACAAAAACTAAACCTAACTGGGTAGATGGATCTTAGGTTTTTCAAACTTTTGACAGGGTCCACAGGCCCCCAGTAGAACCAGGTGCGATGCCGCTCTATGTTATACTGTAACAGTGTAGAGATGTCTGCACTGTAACTAACTCAGAGGGTGCGGTCCTCTTCCAAAATTTCAAAAAATAAAAATCCAACAAGGATCTAACCAGTACCCAAACTCACACACATCAAGGAAAAATCAGAAACCAAAACTCAAGTTTCTCAAGTCAAACCAAAGACAAATCAGAAACCAAACCAAACCAGTTCCCCAGCGGAGTCACCAATTTGTTGGCCGGATAAATCATTCTTGCGGACAAGACCGATCTCCCTAATATCGAATGATTTCTAGCAACAAAGAGCACAAGCAAATCTACTTTTCTCTAAACATGGTTCAATTCATAAATGAACACTAAGAGGTGTAACAGACCCTACCTCGGTCCAACGCTTGTTTGTAGTAGTTTTATCCCAACAACTCCAAGCAGTTCCTTTTTAATAACCTGCATACACAAAATAACACACATCAAAGCATACCTGCATATAATACAACATGTTCATTATGAAGATCAAGGAGCTAATAAAATAAACCATTAGAGACAGTTCATTGAGAAAAACAAACTTGATTGTATTAACTTTATGAATAAAAGAACCTTACAACCTTTTCCTTGATGTTGAACAAGTTCTTTCCAGGGTCCAGCAAGAGTCTTCTCTACTTTGACAAACCTCACTCACTTCCAAAATGACATGAAAGGTATGTGATCTCTCCTCTCACAAGCTCAAAAAGGAATTCTAGTTTCCAGCAACATTTACCCTCAAGAATATTTAGTTTTCAACCTCCCCTACAACCAGCCCAATGCATGAATTTATAGTGCAAATGGAGGGAGTTGTAGGTCCACCATTGAAGGGATAAGTTCCTCCTTCAATGGGATAAGCACCTCATATCATGGAGTTAGCTCCCTTAGTTATGGAATGGATGAACCAAGGCGGAGCGGACTTGCCAGTGCAATATTCCTTCTAGAAGTGTCTAGAAGTGACTCAAGATGAGTTTTTAAGAATGAACTCACGCCTTTTTAACTCTTACAGGGGTTCACACCCATTACTCAATAGACAAAGTGGTCAGGTTCACAGGAAACATGACCATTGGGTGCGGCACTGCAGGCAATGCTAGGAGAAAGGGTGAAACCAGGATTTGAGATATTTTTAAGGTGTTTATCCCATTTTCAAGGCTTGACATGAAAAGCTGAGGCTCAAGACTTGCAAAGGAGGTATGTATGAGTGTTGATGGACTCACACAAACTGTAGAAAGTCATGGTGACAATTTTTTGTGTAATAGATTTCCCCCTAAAGTGCGAAGTCTGTAGTAGATGAGGATGGTTTTTTGATCAACTAAGAAGAGTGAAGGACTTTATCATTTCAAGGATATTCCTGTGGATACCCCGGTCGAAACCTGTAAAAACATTCAACACAAAATATATATATGTGAAAATATCACCACTGAGGTAGGCATTGCCATGCTCATATCAAAACTAACTAAGAACTATTTAAAACTGCTCTGATACAGGAATGATTTTGTATTACACCACAAGTAGGAACATATGGACATAGTATGGGCGCAACCATCTGTTTATTAATAGTCCACTATATAATGATAACAAAATTCCTCGTAGCTTGGATGGTGGAAACTAGATCCAGGGTCTTCATTTCTACTTCTCGAACCAATACGATTCTATCCATGTGAATGAATGTTTCAAAGTCGAACATGGTAGAACCACTTGATTACCAGTCAATGATGTAAACGGTTAACAAGTGTGAGAGGAACCAGCAGTAATGTCAATGGCCCTCAAAGTACTCAGTACAATACATGAAATGTGAATGAATGAGTCGATGTCAAACATGTCATAGAATCCTTTGATTGAAGGTCAATGATGCAACCTGTCGCCAAAGGTGAGAAACATGCCATTGAGGCATGCAGATTCCAAGGTACTGCCGATCTCTAGATCATATTTCTAGATAATGAGTTGGAGTCGATAGAAAGTGATCCGTTATAGGGAAGCCCATGACACAAAATCATAGATCAAGTCTGAAGAAATGTATTTGGCAAGAACTAACTCAGGGATCGTCAATGATGGATGACAAATATTTTTCAGGTGAATGGTTTATTTGCACAGACCTCTTGAACACATAACAACACTGCAGATGGCTTTGTGATAGTTGACCCAAAGCTGATACTCGGAAACTAGCTGAAGACTTTCAATATGGCTTGATTAATTGTTAGGTAAAGGATTTCCCAACCCAGGTGGATAAAAGTGTCATGTTCAAGAGTGATGGAAAGTTTTTCAAACACAAAGTATGACAAACGGGTTCATTTTTCTCTCTTTTTCCCCAACATTTCTAGCAAGTGCCTCTTTATTTTTGACAAGCTTGAGGAGGATAACATTTGCTTGGTTATAAGCTCATCCTTTGGATGAGTCCAAATTAGTTTAGATTCAAACCCTAAGAAGGAGTGGTCCATTCCTGTTTGTAATTGAACAGGTCGTTTACTGTGAAATTTTAACGAGTCCAGTATAGGAGAAACTCGACATTTTTCAATTTTAGGGAGTCAGAAGAAAAACTTAAGAAAACTCCATGGTTGTCCTTTTTCGTAAATTTTGTCTCCCAGGCTAGAGTAGTGGAGAGCTACATTACATGCGGTGGAAGAAAGGATGTGGTAAGACCATGCCACCTTAAATTACTAGTAGTTCTGAAACATAAATGTGCCGTCAATTTGCATGCATATTTGAATTTTTGCTGCATGATTTTACTCAGAGCATAAAAAAATCCTGCCATATAGATACCATAGTGAGCCATCATTGTTTAATTCGATTGATAGTAATCCATATCCTTGCTCAACAATAGACCAATTGGGAAGAATTGGTGTTTTCTATAGACAAGGGATTAGCCTTACCAGCCCCAAAAAGTAAAAGAACCACTAGCACAACAAGAAGAACTCAAAAACGTAGACACCCTTCCAAATTAAGAACAAACAAGGGAACATATAAGAACCTCCATGGCAGTAGCAACCAACCCTTAGAATTACATATCTCTTGAATTGAACAGCCCTTACAGCTGGAAGGAAGAGACAAACAAGAATCAGAATTGGAGGAAGAAACAAAGCATACTAGTGAAGAAGAGAGGGAGGAAGCGAAACTTCCCTTAAACCCCAGTGCAAGTCCACCATGAAACCCATTGCAAGAGGATGAATTGGCCCGTATTTTGGCCAATATGAGTGAGTATATTTAGCCCCAAAGTCCACTCAACCTCAATACTGAGGGAGAGCAATCACACGAACACTCTGCCCACGGCAAGAATACATCAGAGGAAATAAATGATGAGGAAGAAGCAGGAGCAGAATCTACTCGGGAAGTGGCAAACCAAGCTAGGGTTACCTCTCTAGAGGAACCTAGTCCGGATAATGTGAACATTGAAGAGATGCTCCAAACAAAGGATATGGAAACTAGCCAAGGCAAAGGCACAGCCCTTGAAGAACAAAATCTAGCTGAGCAGCCAAGCCCAAAAAGAATAGAAATAGATAAGGAAATAGTTGTTCCTCCCAAGAAAAAGAAGAGAAAAATTAAGAGGCTACAAAAGGAACAACAAAAGATGCAAAATTTAGTGAAACAACTCAGATGAAAGATAAGGACACAGAAAAGGGGGAAAATCTCAAGAAGAACACCAAAAACAGTGGATGTAGCTATCCAAACAGAACCCCATGATACAAGGGCCAAGGAGACTCAAACCGAGCCCATATTTATTCAAAACAATAAGGAGCAGCAAGCAGTACAGACTTCACACATTCCATTCCATGATAAAGGGATAGAGACCATAGGCACTTAGTCTTGTAATAAAAGTACCTAGACAGATCTCCAAGCTAAAGATGTTCTGATATACAATGATCCTAGTATAGCAAAACTCCAAGAGGATCTGGCATAGGCTTAGCAGACTATATAGAAGCTTAAGGAAGAGACTGTTCCTCAGAAGAAATACCAAGAATTATAGCAATAATTAAGGAACATCAACGCATCAGAGAGCGAATCCTTCGATAAATATCAGAGGGCAGAAGAAAAAGTTGAAGAGGTAAAGAACAGACTGAAAATAGTCATGAGTCAAATGTATACTCTCTATTCTTTATATACAGATGTTCTAGCATGTAGGTCCCCTACCAAAAACTATGCTTTATTTATGTTAGAAATATATTTATAGTTAAAAATTAAGCTTGTTAAAGCAGGGAAACCTATAGAACTAAAAGAAATTGATGATTTTGTAAACTGCTGTAAACACCATGGAGTAAAAGTTCAATGATTACTTTGTGAGTTTTATTTACATAATTTTATATTGGAAGAGGAAATGGAGAAGAATCCAGTCCTTTTGTGGGTGATGTACAGTTTCAAGCATTTATTTCATTTGTTGTTAACCAGTTAAAGTGGGTCAAGGCCGATAACACTTTTCAGAGACAAGAAAATGGGTTAGACCTTTGGGTTAGGGGTGAACCGAAAAACCCATTGCAACTACTAGCTAAACATAAAAGCCTAATGAAAAAGGTGAGAGTGATCTAGACCTTATGACCCCTCCACAAAGATTTTGTCCATCAAGGGGTAGAATATTTCCTCTCTATCAAAGACAATTCCTTGGTAGCAGCTAAATTTAGATGGAAGGGTTCCAATCGGAATATACAGGAGAGAGAGCCATTCAACTACAAAAAAATTAAGTTAGCTGCAACGCCTGGTTACTATAGTAACCTCATCTTGAAGGAAGGCTCGTATTGGCTTGGTTGTAGGTTTTGAAGCCCTATTATCTGGCATCCTGTAGAAGGGTATAAGGCCATATATGAATTTCCTGAAGCCCAAATAGGTACCATCTTTGAATTTTTAGCTCAAAATCATGGTTTTAGACCACTTCATGACAATCCCTCTCTAGCCTATTATTTGACTGCTTTTCATGCAAATTACATGGTTTTCATGAGGGCATGAAAAAGGGTAAGCAGGGGCGTGTGTTGAGCTATGGAAAAGGTATGAATTTGAAATTTATTTTCTTATCTTTTCCCTCAATCATATCTTATTTATATTCTAAGATGGTAATATATCAAGGTATTATAGTGAAAACAAGGGAGTTGTTGATTATTGCAATTTAGTTAACTATTGTCTTTTTCCACATAGAAAAGAGAAGAAATGGAAAATTATCGTTCTGGAGGAAAAGAAAAAACAGAGTAACTGTTGTTCCTTCACCAGGAAGCCGTATCCAGACAAGTAGATCAAGACTGGAGAGCACAGCAAAGGATAAGAATGAAAAAGATCACACCATAAGCACAAAAACACAAAGAGTTGACTGGAGTTAGAAGATTGAGTGGATCCATGAGGATCTCTTGATATTGAGGGATTGTTGTTTCAAAGTCCATCTGTTATTCCTATTTTATCTGCTGGCCATTATAAAAGGTGCAATGCTTGTAAGGATTCGAGGAGAATTCATTATCATTATTCAGAACTTACTATTGTATTTTCACTTTGATCAATGACTCTCATTGATTAAAATAGAGTATGATTCGTTGTAAACATTTTCGCATATGATTAATACATAAGTTATTTGTTGTTCCATTCTTTTATACTGAAGTAGTCTGTCGGTGCTTCACTAACGGCTAAGGGCCCAGCCTTGGTGGATCCACTTGCTACTCTGTACAATTAATTTACAATCGTAGTCATGTGATGGTTTGGTTTGATTTCCGTTTATTTGAATCACATTGATTTATTGTTCCTTGTTTCAAAAGTTTATGAATTATCTTATTTTATATGCTATAGCTGAATCGTGTTGCCGTTCCTTTTCATTATATTAAGATTATTACTCTCTACAGACTATATTGTAATGTTGTTCATTTCAATTATAGAGCTTCGTTGTTCATTCCAGTAAACTAACTTTTCTATTCATTACAGATTGTTGTTCATTCCTACTAAATAGTATTGTTGTTCATTTCCTTTCTCCAAGTATTTGGTTTTTCCTTTTAGCATTATTACAGTTAGCATATTTATTCCATTTCTATTAGCAGCATTGTTGATTTAATTTCTTTCTATTTCCAATTAGTCATTTTAGTGTGGAGTGTAAGATAAACAACTGTAAAGGACATTGGCTATTACTAACAGAGTTCTCAGATTGAGGATCTTGTTTATGTTTGATTTCATTTACATCAGTTGGCAAAGGAAAGAGTTATTGCTACTACATCCTTGACTGATAATTGTTGTTAATTTCTTGAGTGAATGATTTCGTTTCAAAGCATTGATTTTCTTTTACTTGCAAGTAGGTGTTATTTCAAGCATCCATTTACTCTTGTATTTGAAGCACTGTATTGCAAATTGGAAAACATTACTCTTGGATTAAATTGCTGCCTCAGACTAAGTACACTTTTGAAATAGAAAATCATACTTGGATTGATAATTAATGTATTATAAATAGGTGTTAAAAAAACACCTTGTATACCTCAACACCAAGATTCGAAAGCGCACTGTAGGGCTTGCAATATATGTCAAAGGACTGGAAAACCATCATGAAGGGACAAGATGCCATTAAATCCACAAATGACACTGCAACCATTCGAAAAATGGGCAATCAACTTTGTGGGACAATGAAACCTTGGGGAAAGATGGGTGCGTGCTACATCATCACCGCAACATAGTATCTAACACGATGGGAAGAAGCACAACCGGTCAAAGGCTGCACAGCCGCTATGGCTGCGATGTTTTTGTTCGAAAACTTGTTGACCTGATTTGGCTATCCGAAACTCTTAATGAATGAACGTGGAACACATTTCCTGAAGGAAACTAACAGCATGCTCAAAAAATAATTCCAAGTGTATCATCAGAAAAGTACACCGTACTATCCACAAGCCAATGGGATTGTAGAAGCTTCCAACAAAATATTGGCGACTACTAACCAAAGTGTGCAACACGTAATGAAATGATTGGAACCTGCTCGTACCTTCTGTTCTATGGGTTTACAGGACAACGTGGAAGAAACTAATGGGGCAGACACCTTTCCAGTTAGTTTATGGCGTAGAAGCTATCATGCCGATGCAATATATCATACCTAGTCTGCAAATAGTAGCTCTCGCTAGGATGATGGACTCCAAAGCTCTGGAGGAAAGGCTCGTGCAATTAGAATAACTTGAGGAAGAACAGTTTTTGCCTAGATTTCATCAGCACGTACAAAAGTAGCATGAAAAAGCCTAGCACGACCACCATATCAAGTTGTGCACCTTCAAGGTAAATGACTTAGTGTTGCTATATGATATTAAGTTTGAAAATTTTCGGAAAATTCAAAATGCATTGGTTGGGACCATGCGTGGTCAAGGAGGTAACAGACGGAGGCGTGGTCCAGCTAGTCAAACTAAATGGAGAACCTTTCCTAGTCAAAGTAAATGGCAGCCACTTGAAGCCCTACATGGGTGGGCCGGCTATCTGACTAACCGACTGAAGCACAGTCTTCATGACCCAAGGAGTTGGATAAGGGCGTAGGACTATAAACATATGTAGTAGATGCTGGTACATATGTAATGACACAATTCAGACACAGAGGTCTCAGAAGAACGAATGTAGCAGGTTCAACAAGCAGCAACTCAATGTGTTGTGGACATCAAGACCATTCGAGACTAGTTGGAGGGACTCCATGCCAAGATTTTCGCGTTGAGCGAGTGACTCGAGGGCGAGTCACGTTGTTTGTGTTGGGGGCCTATTGGGCATGTAATACCCCCACATGATGTTTTGGGGCTCAAATCCCAAGTTTTGAGTGACATTATTGTAAAGCTCTGCGAATTGCAGGCGCGAAATGTATGTTAGAGTCATAGTGTCCACCCTAAGTTTGAATGTAATGTCGGCCTACCCATGGTCCGCAAACCATGGGATTGTATAAGTAGAGTGAGGCTCTAAGTTGTAAAGAGATGATCGTAGAATCTAATGAATAGAATGAGATAGCAAAGCATAGAAGAAGACTATAAGTGTGTCTTGGGTCATAGTAGTAGGAAGAGGCTCTGCAACTGAGTGTGCAAAGGCCTAATAGAGTCTGCAGCTAAGTGTATGAACCCCTGCAGCTAAGTGCATAGGGTAGAGTTGAGTCTGTAACCAGAGAAGAGATTAACAAAGAAATGTTTTGTTACCAATTATGTGCATCTGTTCTGAGTTGTTACATGTTTGATATCATTTGCAATTGTATTATTTATTTACTGTGCACACTTGTATGAACTATGAATATTTTTAAGTATAACTGAAAGCATACAAAAAAGCTAAGTTAATCAACTAATATTAGATTACTAGTAAGAACTCAGGTAATAACATTGTTTGGCCCCTGAGTAGGGCTGCGCGAAGGCAGCATCACAGGCTTGATGGGTTGTGTTATATTCTTTCCATGTAGTTAACAGGGGGTTTGAGGGGTACCCATAACCCCACTTTATGGGGTCTAGGGTAGCACCCCAGAAAATTTTGATTTTGGACCCTATGTTAGATTGGCAAACCCACCTATGGTTTTTTGCATGATTTTCACACGTGTTTTTCGGACGCGATGGTTTTTTAGTCCATGGTATTGGATGCTTTGGCATGTATAGATATTACTATAACATTGAAAGGAGAATAATGAAAAATCAAGCTGGTAGTCCTGGTTTTGGGATCCAATCGGACTAACTCTATGTATATGTGTTTTATGTGTTATGCTCTCGCATTGTTTATTTTTCTGTGTTTTAGAATTCATATGCAGGTAATTTTTGTACGGGGTTAAAACCTACATTTGGTATCATAGCTATTTTTGGCTTCAAGATGAGACGCCTTGTTTGCTGAGGGGTTTCGCTCGGGCCTGTGGTAGACCCTGTTCAGTGGGAGATCTGCGAGATCGATTCTGGTGGTGAAAGAAGATGGCGAGCAGCGGAAAGATAGAGATTGAGAAGTTCAATGGTCAGAGTTTTGAGTTGTGGAAACTCAAGATGGACGATCTGTTGGTGGATAAAGATCAGTGGATCGCGGTAGATCCGGGTACTAAACCAACGGGAGTGACCGATGAAGAATGGAAGAAGTTGGATCGGAAGGCAAAGAGCAACATACGATTGTGTGTCTCAGATTCAGTATTTTTGAATGTATCAGGGGAAGCTACGGCAAAGGCCTTATGGGACAAGTTAGGGACTTTGTACCAATCTAAGTCTCTGGTGAATAAACTGTTCCTGCGGAAAAAGCTGTATAACCTGAGGATGAAAGATGGAGACTCGGTGACAGAGCATCTGAATGCGTTTAATACTGTGGTAAGTCAGTTATGATCTGTTGATATTAAAATTTCAGATGAAGATAAGTGCATCAGTTTGTTGTGTTCTCTACCAGATTCGTGGGATAGTCTGGTTATTGCAATAGGTAGCAATGCAACTACGTTGCAGTTTGATGAAATAGTCTCAGCCTTGCTGACGGAGGAGATGAGACGGAAAAATATGGACAACCAGAATGGTGATGCCTTGTCTGTACGAGGACGGTCCCAGAACAGAAACAAAAAATAAGTCATCGAGTGGGAGATCTAAATCTAGAGGGAGATCTAAATCTCCAGGAAAACCTACAAAGGTGGTGTGCTGGAAATGCGGAAAGGAAGGGCACTTCAGAAGGGAGTGTAAGTCTAAAGCTCCTGATAAAGGAAAAGGATCTGATGATGCTCCTTCTGCAGAGGCGAAAACCACCTCAGATGAAGGTGGGGATGTGTACTTGGCTTCTTCAAGTACACATGTAGATCATGAGGCATGGTGGATTGACTCAGGTGCATCCTTTCACTTCACTCCCCATAGAGAGTGGTTCTGCGAGTATGAGAAATATGATGGTGGTGATGTCTTCTTAGGAGATGATAGGAAGGCTAGAATCATTGGTCGCGGAAAAGTAAAGTTGAAGTTGCAAGGTGGAAGGATTAGAACCCTTCCGGGTGTTCTGCATATTCCTGCGTTGGCCAGAAATCTGATTTCTGTAAGCAAGTTGGATGTTGCAGGTGTAAAGACAGTGTTCGAGAAGGATACCTACAAGATGGTTCGAGGAGCACTGGTATTGATGCGGGGAGTTCGGATTGGAACTCGTAAAGTGCAAGGTAGCACTGTTGTGACGAGTGCATAGGTTTCTACGGTCCTGAAAAATGAGTTAGAAAATCTTGTGTCTCTGGAGAGAAGACCATGTTGTGGCATCAAAGGCTTGGAATATTGGAGAGAAGGGCCTTTCGAATACTTCAATGGAAAGGGTATGGTAGAAGGTATGGTAATGCTCTCTGGATTTTGATTTCTTGTGAAAATTTGTATATTGGGAAGCGAATCAGGTGAGTTTCCCCTCTGGTGGTAAGAGACGAAACAAATATAGAGGCTTGTGCACAGTGATGGTGTGTTGACCTGTGAAATTACATCACTGGGTAAGTCTGGTGTACTAATGTATCATTATTAGATGACTTCTCAAGGAATAAACATGGATATATTTCCTTAAGAAGAAATCTGAAGTCTTGACAGGTTTAAAGAATTTAAGGCTCTGGTGGAAAATC
>APFE031133851.1:0-13485 GCA_000404065.3 Pinus taeda
AAAATAATATATCAAGAAAGAAAACGTAAGAGTGCTGATTGATTATGGTAGTACCCATAATTTTATTCATTGTAAGATGGCCAAGGATATTAATTTCCTTCTATATCCAACACCAAAGTATCAAGTAATGGATGCAAATGGAGGAACCATAAATTTCTCAAGGAAGTGCCATAATATCAATCTAACCATGGGGGAATATGTATTAAATAGTCCAATGGTTTCCAATCCAATACTTCCTTCCATACTGCAACAAAAATGACCCCATTTATGGCACGGTATGGATATCATCCACCATCCTTCATGTCGTCTTTAACAGAAATTCTAAGGTTCAAGCAGTGGAAGATCACATCGAGCATCAACAACAAGTTCTTCAACTCTTCAAGGATAACTTGACTTCGGTGCAAAATCAAATGAAACAACGAGCATATCAACACCATAATGAAATAAGTTCTGATGTAGGCGATTGGGTATTTTTACAAGTACTGATCCAAGTGGATGTTGGTGGCCACCCTCCTATCCCACTTGGACTCCCACAACTGTCTCTTTCACTTTCCTAAATTGTAGCACATTTTACTATTTTTAGCAGTTTTTTGAGTCCTAAACTTCTGCATCCGTTTTGAGGCCCTAAACAACATTTTTTTGTAAATCTATTGCAAATTATTCTTTGATAAAATAATATTTTTCGTAATAGTCCCCAGAGAGATCTTTCCAACGGGGTATCATGCGCATCAAATGGAGATAATATGATCAAGTCATGACCCCGATAAGTTGGTTGTCTAACTACCCCCAACGGGGCCCATAAACTCTTGGTGTTACATCTCCTCGGGTTACGAGTTTGGTTTTTTATGGTTTTTATCTTATTTTTCAATAATAAAAAGGCCCTTGAGCCTCATTGTAACACAGTTCAGAGGCATGTAGCCACCACATCTCTTCTCAGAGATAAGATATCATCACCGAGCTAGTGTCATTTCCATATTGTTTGTAAGCATATTTCCTTATTTGATATTAATCAAAGGAAGTCTTACTTTTGCTGCATCTCTGTATTTATGGTTATATCTGTAATTTGTTATGTTCTTGTTTAAATCCGGATCAATGATATCAGAGTAGTCTACTCTTTCTCTATTTTTCTTTGCATGTCCTCAACGAGGTCAGGATATAAGGAGTTAGGGCTTGAACTTGTTGAACCTTTGTAAGACCAGCCTCGAAAATCCCAGTGGCCTCCCATGGTGGAAGACAAGAAAGATGAGGGGGCAGGAGATCTTATCAAAATGTTTCTCAAAGAAGCCCTCGAGAGATAAAGGAACGCGATGATGGACAAATTTTCCCAGATCCTTTAGCGGCTACCCAGGGGTGATGCATCTACTATCACTGGATACTCTGGAAATGCCACACCCTTTAAGGTACAAGTTAACTTTGAAATCCCCATATTCGAGGGTCAGATAGATGAAGATATCGTAGATAAATGCTTAAATATGCTAGAAGGGTATTTTTTGTTCATCATTTTTCCAGCTGAGAGAATATTACTTCCTCTCCTCTCAAAGCCAGCCCCCACAACAAGGACTGGTGAGAAACCTACTATGAGCAAAAGGATGAAAGTACGACCTCACTGTTTTCAGCCACACTCACCTGGAATTCATTCCAAGATGCCATCAAGGAGCAATACTACCCTGTCAGAAGCTATGAGGATAAATACCTAAAGTGGACCATGCTGTGGGAGGGAAGGGACCAAGACGTGCCAAAGTTTACCAATATTTTTCATACCCTTCATACAAAGTTGGGTATCAATGATTCTGAGCAGAATTTGGTACTCAAATATCACGACTACCTACACATATACATCCAGGACGAGATAGAGTTACTGAACATCTCCTCGATGAGCAAAGTGTACTAATATGCTGTCAAGATCGATAAAAAATTGAAATAGAAAAAGCGAGACTTTGGATCCATGAATCCGAAGCAAGGGAAAGGCTTCCCCAAACCACAGAATCAAGGACAATGCCAAGAAGGCGTGACCTGTTAGCACTCTAGGAAACTCTCTTAGGTTGCATCTTGGAGATGCCTGGTAACATATAATCTTCAATATTGTTGTTTAGAGAATTTTCGGTGAAATCACATAATTAATCATTTGTCGACGCGCTTCGAACCAACCAGTGTGGTTCATCGTCAGGACAAGTTTAAGAAACAGATCCAGTTTAGCATGTTAAACAGTCTAAGTAGAGACTCCAACGGCTAAAAAGACTAACGACTACTTTTTGACTCAAGGACCCCTGTCAAATTTCCATTAATTAATTTAATATTAATATTCTTCTTACTATTACCATTATTCTTCGTCTTTACTATTATATTTATGGAGCTAAGTTAAACTAGGTAAGAAATAAATAAATCGATGGTTAGTTATTAAAAATAATCCATTTATTTATTAAATTATTAATTCTTAATAATATATAATTTTAATATTAATACCTAATATTAATATATTTTATTTATTGTTTAGTTATTAAAAATGAATTATTTGTTTATATAAATATTAGATAAAAATATATAATCATTTTATAATAAATAAACTATATAAAAATCTTCTTACTTTTTTAAGGTTAGTTTAAACGTTCTTTCATTTGTTAACCAATTTATTTATTAATATTAATAAATATACAATTATATAATAATAATATATTTATATATATTAAATAAGTATCAAATATATATATAGAAAATATATATTATATATATATATCTATATATATATAGATATATATATATATCTATATATATAATATATATTTATTAAAATATAATATTGTTATTTTGTTATAAACCTAATGGTAGGTTTAAAGGAGCTTACCCAAAAAAAAATAAAAATAATATAAAATAAAAACACAAATAAATAAATAAAAATTAAATAAATGAATAATAATAAATAATATTGATTATGTACTTATTGAATGGATGAGGGCTTGGCTCAAGTCTGTTGAAAATGCAATAAGATGAGGAAGCTTAGTGAAAAGAATCCAAGCTTCACTAAGTGGGCCCACAGGCTATTTTTGGTGCAAAGTCTATTTTTAGACATATGGATCATGGTCTATGAGTTGCAGGATGTTGTTTATGGATGATTGGTCATGTTGGTAAAAATAGATGGACTTCTATTTTTAGACAATAGCGACGGTATTGTCAGTCTAAATATAGAACAATCGAATATTATTAGCCCTTAATAATATTTAGACTATAAACATTATCTTATCCTCTTGGAGCACTTCAGTTCGAGCTACGGATGTGGAACATGCAACTGCTAAAAGGAAATATGTGGTTCTTAGGGGTTACTTGAGCTATTGCATGGAGGGATTCACTTAGGACTTCAGTGATTGAGTTCTCTGGAATTGGTTCAGGAGTTGATGGAGTTGTGTTTAGTTTGACTTAGTTGAACTAGTTGTAGTTAGTCTAACTGGCGAATAGATTAATGTTGAGTGGTGTGAATTAGTTATTAATTAATTCACTAATTATTAACTCATAAAGCAACTGAAGAATACATCATTTAACTCAGTGCATGAAAAGTTTAGTGGAGACAAGTGTTAGAGGGGAGTGAAAGGGCAAGACAACTGTTAGTTGTGACTATAGTTGTGCATGTGATTTGCACAATCAATGGATTGAGTATTGCCAATGAGTATTGCATGGTATATCCAAGGGAAATACGAATTTGGATCTTTCATTCTCATTCATTCTCATGTAGGTATTGTGCAGTGGAGGCAGGCAAGCAGCGGAGGAGATTTGGAGATCAGATCTCAGCTGTATTGTGTGTAACAGGTGGAGATAGTACTGAGTACTTGTGAGGAGTATTGTACTATGTATTGTTACATGTTCTCAATCAATATAATATACAGATAGTTCTGGGGTTTTCAGCTTTATGCTTCCCCCGGGTACATACTATGTTGATATGTGTGATTGATGCTTCAATGTGCGCATGTGTATGTTTCTGAATACTGCTAAATTGATGATCAATGTAGAGGAGGTTATGTATTATGCATGATTCCACAAATAGTGTATAATCAGGTTAATCTCTGTGAATAAGTGTCATATTATTCAAAATTTCTACATGGTATCAAAGTTGGTTGATTTGTAGGAAAAGTTCTACATGATATCAAAGCGAGGATTGATCATCAGATCTATTATTCAGAAAGTGTTTACATTTTATTTCTTCAGGCAGAGTCTGTAATTGGGCCAGGTAGCCTCTGGATTCATCCTTCTTTTGGAAGTTGAGATATCCGGTGAATGCCCATATAGTCGATCTCTGTACAAGAAATTCTTTGTTCTCACGAATTTTAGATTGGAAATGGTTGAGTTTCGAGCTGGTGGAATGGCGCTCAACGATAAAACTTAGAAACATTAAGTGTGAGAATGGAGACAGTACGCCCCAGTATCTCACGAAGTTCACCCAATGCCAGGATGAACTGGGAAGTGTGGGGGTGACTGTTGATGATGAGGATATGGTGACTCTAGCACTCCTTGGCCTTCCTATGAGCTGGCATAGCTACCGGGACTCGGTGAATGGAAGGGAGAAAACTGCTAAATTGTGAACGACTATGGTCGGATTTGATGCAGTAGGAGATCAGATGGAGCACCAGAGATAGTTCTTCATCTATGCATGATGAGGAGAACTGTGCCTTAGCGAGTAAGGTGAAGAAGGGGAAGGAGAAGCTTTCTCTTTCTGAATCCAGTTCTTCCAATGATGGGAAGAAGGGTGACAAATCGAAAGTGTGATGCTTTCATTGTCATGAGGTGGGCCATTATGCTACTAATTTCCCAAAGAAGAAGTCCAAGAAGGGACCTGGGGAAGGATCAGAAGGTGAGGCACTTGCTTCATAGTTTGAGTTGGATTTCACACTCTTTGCATGCATGGTTTCATCCATGATGGGAAGCGGTTGGTTTCTTGACAGTGGAGCTTCTTTCCACATGATTGGTGACAAAAGTTTGTTCAGTACTTTGGAGGAGAAAGATCTCCAGATACTCATAGGGATGGGTAATGATGAGAAGTATAGTGTCTCAGGTGTAGGCACGGTTATTTTTTCAGAGGGAGCATGGAGCTCACCTTACCTTGACCGATGTCAAGTATGTACCAGGACTGAAGAGAAACTTGGTGTCGATCGCGATGCTGGAATACAGAGGCTATGATGTAGTCTTCAGAGAGGGAAAGGTTTTCCTTAGACACATCATCACTAGACAGGTGAAGCAGATTGGTTCACAGGTCAAGAACCTATATGATCTTGAGGTTCAAGATGCATGCAAAGCCTTGAGCAGTGAGGCAACTGATGGAGACTTGGTGGTTGAGAGGGAGGGTAGATTACCTCTCAACATGCAGAGCAAGAAGAAGTCTCGGACAATGGTGGAGGAACCACGATTGGTGCAGCAGCATCAGGAGGTTGTGGAGCAGCCACAACAAGGGAAGCTGAGTGGATATCAAGTAGAGTCATCTACTCATGCAGAGACCTCCAGTAGGGGGAAACTTCGAGCCAGGTGGGCTGAGGGATCACATGCAGCCATACCTCCAGGTAGGAGGTGGGGCGATATAGGGTGATCGTCCCAAGGAGGAGGGGCACGATCCTTGAGGTACCCAACCTCTTGGATGAGACCTTGCTACAAGAGCCCCGACGTGGAGTAGCAGGAACTGACTGATTGAGTAGACACATATGCAGATGGAGCGGTAGAGAGAGTGACAGTGCAGGGAATCCCAGGATAATGCATAACTAGCAGGCTGCAGCAATGCGAGAGGCACAAGTGTTTTGCACAGTGCTAGGTGGCACAAAGAGGTGTGTAATGGTGCGAGATTCATGGAGATGTTGCAGTAGCACAGATGTCAGAGAGGAAACACTTGTCAGCAGCAGGTAGAGCTTCAGCATTAGAGTATGTTCCTAGCCCAACATAGGGGTTAGTTGGGAGTGTTTTTTGTTCCAAGTGTTGTTGGAGCAAGTGGACCGAGTCGCATGTGTGCAGGCTCAACAAAGGCACATCGGGATATGGATCTTGGTACAGTCAGGAGGATGAGGTGAAGCTATGTGGCTTCATGGATGCATATTGGGCAGGGAGCCCAACGGAGCACATCGACATTAGGTACCATCATATCAGAGATTGTGTGAAGCGCAAAATCATGTTACTTTCATATATTCCCACGGAGGATTAGGATGCTGATATCTTGACGAAGGCACTCACCAGGAGAAAATTCGAGTACCATCAAGATAGGATAGGGGTTGCTGATAATCCATATCTTGTTGATAGGGAGTTTTGAAAATGCAACAAGATGATGGAGCTTAGTGAAAATAAGTCGCCTTCACTAAGTGGACCCGCAGGCTATTTTTGGCCCAAAGTCTATTTTTAGACTATGTCTATTTTTAGACATATGGATCATGGTCTATGAGTTTCAGGATGCTGTTTATGGATGATTGGTCATGTTGGTAAAAGTAGATGGACTTTTATTTTTAGAAAACAACGGTGGTACTGTCAGTGTAAATATAGAACAGTCGAATATTATTAGCCCTTAATAATATTTGGACTATAAACATTATCTTATCCTCTTGGAGCACTTTAGTTCGAGCTACGGATGTGGCACATGTAGCTACCAGAAGGAAATACATGGTTCTTATGGGTTACTTGAGCTATTGCATGGAGGACTTCAGTTAGGACTTCAGTGATTGATTTCTGTGGAGTTGGATCAAGAGTTGATGGAGTTGTGTTCAGTTTGACTTAGTTGAACTAGTTGTAGTTAGTCTAACTTGAAAATAGACTAATGTTGAGTGGTGTGAATTAGTTATTAACTAATTCACTATTTATTAACTCATAAAGCAACTGAAGAATACATCAGTTAACTCAGTGCATGGATAGTTCAGTGGAGACAAGTGTTAGAGGTGAGTGAAAGAGCAAGACAGCTGTCAGTTGTGACTATAGTTGTGCATGTAATTTGCACAATCAATGGATTGAGTATTGCCAATGAGTATTGTGTGGTATATCCAAGGGAAATACGAATTTGGATCTTTCATTCTCATTCATTCTCATGCAGGTATTGTGTAGTGGAGGCAGGCAAGCAGCGGAGGAGATTTGGAGATCAGATCTGAGCTGTATTGTGTGTAACAGGTGGAGATAGTACTGAGTACTTGTGAGGAGTATTGTACTATGTATTGTTACATGTTCTCAATCAATATAATATACAGATAGTTGTGGGGTTTTCAGCTTTATGCTTTCCCCGGGTACATACTATGTTGATATGTGTGATTGATGCTTCAATGTGCGTATGTGTATGTTTTTGAATACTGCTAAATTAATTTTCAACGTAGAGGAGGTTATGTATTATGCATGATTTTGCAAATAGTGTATAATCAGGATAATCCCTGTGGATAAGTGTCATATTATTCAAAAAATTTACAAAGTCGAATGACCATTTCAGCTCTATTCCCACTAAAGACATGCATGAACACCCTCAACAATAGAAGGCTTTAAACCACTAATGCTCAATATTTTATAGATTTAATTGATAGATGGAGAATACTAATTGTATTAGCAGATTGCATATATAAACGTAATGAATGACTAGCTACAGTCAGCAAAAAAGCTTGCAATTCTCAGTTATTAAAGTAGAGATAAGATGACAATTATATGGCCTTAAACATAAAGGAAACATGAAGAAACTATTGAAGTACAAGCATGGAACAACAAAGAGAATGGGTGTTGAACATATTATCGAAAAAGAAGTTCGTATTTCTAGAATGAAGATGAGGAGCTTGAAAGAATAGAGGAGCAATAATCTCCAAAAGTTGAACCATTATTACATCTCACTAACAACTATTTATAGCCTTTACAATGATATTCAACCTTCTGAGGCTTGAGAGGTCATAATCGATCACTCTGTCTTTTTTAACTGTTTGATTCCCTGAAGGTAAGCATGGCTTGGTGGTTTTTCTCTTCTGACAGAGGAATAACCGCATTCAGATATTTTGGGCAGTTGTTGTGATGCTTGGGAGCTCTCTCATGCCAAAGATGCCGCATTATGTTTGTTAGGATGGCTGTTGCACTGTTTGCACTGCTGGTGTTCCCTGATCTTATTTGATTTGGCTGTGTGGCGTGTTGTGGCTCCATGATCGCTTTGTCATGGATTCAGCCCTTGCTCTGTGGTGAAATGGCTCTTCGAGCCTAAGAAATCTTTTTAAAATGTAGATAGTGATTGTTTTCTATTATGAACAGAAAGCATAGCGATTCTGAGAATTCCCGCCCCTTACTATTCATTCAAGACTTCAAAAGTCCTAAAATATGATTTAATTATCCATTGGATCCAACCTTGTTGCCATTGCAAGTCACATTCGGCATGGCCTGTGTATTTTGTAAATACATAAAAAGATGTCAAAAACATTTAAAATGGGCTTTACGTGGATTTCAAATATGATATATTTTAATTCCGGAAACCCATCGGGTCCGCATTCCATCACTACCGCACTGCCTCAGGCTTCCTTCGTATTTCGTTATAATAACAAAAATACAAAAAATCATTGAAAAATGGCTTTCCCTGGACCTGAAATATTATAATATATTATTTTAGAACCCATCGTGTCTAGGGTTTTATTGCTGTCGGCGCTGTCTAGGCTCCCTTTGTATTTTCATTATATAATGAAAATATAATAAAACAATGAAAATTGTGTGGGCGCGGATCTCAAAATATATGAATTCTTCTATATACCGCAGTTGGGTCTGGGTATCGAGTTGCCCATCTGTATGTGCATAGGCCTCACCCCTTAGTATAACATCGATGCGATACACTGATGCATTCCGATCGCAATCACTGATCATTCAATGCCTGGGCCCCTTTATATATATAACATATGCCTCCCACCAATGCAACCCATTGATCTGATCATCGGTGATCATTGATTGACGGTGTTGTGCATTTGCCTTATGCCTGTCCCCTCTGCCCGGTCGATACACGATTTTCCACCTAGATCTTCGTCGTTGATCGACCAGATCTAATGATGGTTGTTCCTTCTCTATTCAAGCCTATGCTTGTGGGTTTTTCACTGTTTTCCTTTGGTTTTCGCCTCCCAATAGTGATTTATAGCCCTTCCAAGGGCTTTCCTCTCTTGCTCATTTCGATCGATGGATGATTTTTGAGAAATTTTGAAGCTTTTTGGGACATGTATGGATCCATTGGCATCTTTTTAAAGAAATTTTGGAGGCTTTGGGGCATATTTGGATCCATTTTTGGGCCATTTGCCTTCAAGGCTAACACTGGCTCCTTCTGGGGATGAAATCCTGTCTATGAGGTTTTGAGGACCATAGATCAATGCCTTTCTTGTAAAACAAAAATTAAATCTTCCTCCTAGCGTTGCATTGGGCATGGAGTCTTTTTAGCAAAAAAATAAAAGCTAAAAGAAAAACATATTTACAATACCAAAGCTTTAAGTCCTTAAATGAAATAAAGTTTCAAGAACTGCCCATTCATTGGGCTACTCAAAATATCTCGTCCTTCTAGACTGTGTAGAATGAATGTATTGTTCTACTGAACTTGAGTGATGAAAAAAGGACTTGTCCATAATGAGTCAAACTTGCCATGCTTACCTCTCTTTTCCTTAAATGCATCCCATTTAAGCACCTAATCACCAAATTGGAAATTTTCCATTTTTTCCTTCTTGCCAAAGGTTTCTTTGATTGCCTTCTAATGGGCCTTTGATTTCTCAACCAGCTTCTCTCTTATCTGCTGTAGTTCAACCATATTATTCATTCTTCTTACCATGTCATTCTCTTCCTCTTGTTCTTCTTGAAAGAATTTAGCCATTGGGAGAATTAGCTGGACAGGGAAAACAACATTAGTGCCATAAACTAGTTTGACTGGAGAATTCCCTATGGATTTTTTGATGGTAACTCTCTCAGTCCATAGTGCAAATTCCAGCTTGGAATCCTAGCTTTTTTTTCCTCTAACAAATTTTGATTACCCTTACTAGAATTTTGTTAGATGATTCTGCTAGGCCATTGCCTTAAGGATAATATGAGGTAGAATGCATCGTTTGAATGCTCATGGACTCAGTCACATCCATCAATTCTTTTGCTTTGAAAGCCGCTGCGTTATTAGTGACTAGTTTGGTTGGGCAACCAAATCTAGTAAAAATATTCTCATTTAAGAACTTTATGACAACTTGAAGATTGGCATTCTTAGTGGGTAAACCATCAATCCACTTGGTGAAATAATTGGTGGCTACTAAAATCCATTTGTGTTGGCCACTGGAATGTGTGCTGATTCACCTATAAAGTCCAAGCCCCACTACTGGAAAGGACCATTTACATGTATTGGCTTTAAAGGCAGATATTTTAGCTGATGTCTTCTTGCAAACCTCTGGCACTTGTCACACGCTTTTACAAAGGAAAACACATCAAAGAATATAGTAGGCCAATAATATCCAACCCTCAATATTTTGTGAGTTATGGTTTTCCAATAATGATGCCCCCCACAGATGCTAGAATGGAACTCGTGTATGACCTCCACAGATTGTTCTTTATCTAGACACCTCAAGAGGATTCCCGACGGGTCTTTCCAATAAAGCATATTCTTATTAATGAAAAATTTTGTTGATCTTAGTTTAATGGCACGAGCTTGATTTGAGGTAAGCCCTGGAGGGACTTCTAGCTTTTGCAAAAAATGAACTACGCTATAATACCATTCACATGTGGCCAAATTTTCCACCAAAGACTGACTCTACCTTCAGTCTTCTACTGCTCCCTCTATCTACTCATCATCTAAATTTGAACTCATGGAATTTATGTCTAACAAGTTGCAATTTTCTTTAGCCATAAGTTTAGCCAGACCTTGGCCTTTGAAAAGCTTAGTGGGTTTCACCTCTATGTCAAATTCTATGAATTTTGCAATCCATTTTGCCCTCTTTCCATTAATATCTAGCTGAGTTAAGATATCCTTTATTGAGGCTGAAGGTACATATGCAACTACTTTGGAATGTAGAATATAAATTCTGAATTCTTTTAAAGATTTAATGAGAGCATAAGCTTGTTTTTCAATAAGGTCATACCTTAGTTCAACATCCCTTAGAGTTTTGCTGAAAGAGGCCACGAGATGCTCTATGCCTTCATCATTCTTCTGCAACACAACTGCTACAAGCGTATCATAAGAGGAAAAAGAGAAGATGCAAAAACCCTGTTAGAAAATTATATATTATAGAGCAATGGAACACATAAAATATTGCAGAAATATAAACACAGAAAATGCATAAAACAAGAGAGACACAGATATACGTGGTTCACCCAATTTGGGCTATGTCCATGGAGAAATATCCAGTCCTTCTTTTATTATATTATCCAGCAAACTGAAGAGGTACAACCTACAAGAGATCCGCTATAAGTCCCTCTTCTCTCTCAATCTCCTCTCTCTTCCTCACTCAGAATACAGATATACATAGACACAATGAAATTCCCTCATATATAGTGAGGGGTTGCCTTCTAGGGAAAAAAACCCTAAACTAAACATAACTTCTACCATCAAATCATCTGCCTAATGAACGACCCAGATTGAATAGAAATTACTATACTTTTACAAGGCAATTTTACATATGTTTTTAGCTTCCGGGGCGCTGCCCCTGAGCCCCCGCCGGGGCACCGCTGGCCCCTGGGATTAGCCCCCACAGACCTCCATGTGGGGTTCAAGTCCTCCCCGCATGATCTGAATTTGAAACTACTTGTAAATGGTTTGCAAGGTATTCAATTCAGTAATAAACATGTTTAAAAGATGCCCATGTCTTGCAGTAAAGAAACAAATGAATTTTTCAGCTGTTCATGATCCATTTAAGCATAGAAGAATTATTTCCTTTTACTGTTTAACACATTAAAATGAATTTGTTCTGCAAAATAAATCAACCACAGATGTAAAAGAAGTTGATGAAGCAGTTCACCCCACCTGGGCTACGTCTGCTGGGTCCAAGGCTCCCAAATGGGCCTGTCCGCGTTTTAATTAAATTCTCAAAATGAATATACAACTGAATAGAAGTCTCTACAGGTGGAATAGACTATAAAAACGGATTCAAAACACTTGAATCCTTTAGGATTGACTATTGGTTCACTTCCAATGGATACCTGCAACCCGATACAGTTCTCACAATACTGGGCCCTAGTGGCTCCTAGAACTTCCACGGCTCCAAAACCTATGCAAATGAACTCAGATGGCTGTAATACCTATGCCAATGGATTCAAAAGGTTGAAAATACCCAAAATAAAAAAAAAATCGTCCAAAACCGCCTTTCCTAGCCAAAGTTATGGCTATTTACTCCCAACTGCCAGTTTCCCCTAAAAAAATTCCAGCTAACTTTAGTTACAGCTAGTTAGCTCTGCCAATTATGGCAGGACCACCCAAATTTGGTGCTCCGCCAAAAATCCGCCAGTCTAACTACTTGTAATTAATGTGCATGTGACCAAAAAATTTGGGCGATTCGTTTGCATGGGATTACGTGCTGGCGGTTTGAACGGAGCCCATGGTTCCGGGCGGTGGTCATATGGTATGGGGGTTGGCTGTTAGGGGCTGGCCCCCTTCATTTCCCGCCCTTGAATAAATTTAAACTTTATAAACAATTTCCACCACACATATAACAAATGTGACCCCTGTGGCACATTGGTAATGCGTTGAATTCGTGGAAGACAGGTCGTGGGTTCAATTCACAACCCCACCGAAATTTCAAATATATGCGGCCCCATTGTGTTGATGTCAACTGAGCCACATGGCAGCCTCCGGGCTTGCCATGTGGCGACCTATGATTGGCTTCCCAAAAAGGAATATTCCAAAGAATATTTTGTGGAATATTCCTTTTTTAATTTTTTTTGAAAATTCAAAAATTAAGTGTTATTGGGTGATTTTGTTTTTGAAATAACTTTCACATACGGCGACGGTTGTTTGAACCATTTGCGGTGTCGGAATCAGGAGGATGAGCTATATCCAGTCGTTTAGGTTCGAGCTAGTTCCGAGCACTTTAATTTTTGAGCATTTTCTGACACTTGGGACATGAGCCCCTGATCACGCCTCCCCATTGGGAAGTTTTTGGACCCCAAAAGCCTTCAACTACCTGTTAAAGAGGTGAGGGTACAACGCTCTCACTCTGTCCACCTCCATCCACTTTGCCTTGTTTGATTTGCTGCCTTCGAAACCAACCTGAACATAATCTACATTGCCCCTCCTTGAAGTGTGTGTCCTTATGTCAAGGATTGTATCTTCTTTCAGCTCATCTAAGAATTCTGGCGGGAAATCTTCTATAAATGGCAGCTGAACAACGCTTTCATAATCAACGATCAAAGGAGGTTCATACAGACGTAAATTCTCTACGTTAACAACAGAATACATTTGCATGTAGGAAGGAAAATCTAATTGAAAAGCATTATTTCCAACCTTCTTGAGGATTTTGAATGGACCATAACGAATAGGCTTCAGCTTTTTACCTTTTCCTTGCATCCTTTCCTTACTAATGTACA
>APFE031133851.1:21182-40624 GCA_000404065.3 Pinus taeda
ACACCTAATCCTAAAGGGTTAGAGTGGAAGCCGAATGGACAAAGCAGTCCAAGAGACCTTGGGATGTGAATCCCAACGATCACCATATTGTACTATAAATGTACATCTTTTGTGAATAAAAATTGTATCGCATGCTTTATCTTTCCCATTATTTGTCCTTGTTCATGTGTGTTTAACAGGTCTGACCAACATTGTGTTGAAGAAAGTGTAACTAAGTTTGGTCTTCATAAATGTATTTTTTATATTTGTATTTATTCAAGAAAAAAATATTATTTGTCAATGAGTTTCTTGTTCATTGAAGTAGGTCAAGCACATGGTTAAGTGCTTCTACGAAGTCAAAAGGTCAATATATTTATATAAGACACGTAGAGGGCATGTTACATTATGTATAAGGTCAAAGGAATAGCTCCAAGACAAGTGCAAGTCCTCTCCATGAAACAATGTCCTCCACAAGAATCTAAACAAGGAAAATAATGAAGATATGGTCAAGTTGGCCTAAAGATAGAATGTTGGCCTAATGTTAGCTTGGAGGAGAAACAGTCCTCTATATATAGAGGTTGTCCACTCCCTCATAAAGGACAAAACACAAGCTCTGAAATCAGCGAAGAGATAAGCTGAGAAAAGTAAGGTGAAGCAAGTCTAAAGGATCTCCAAAAGTGCAGCGAAGGAAGGAGGAAACTCAGCAAAGGTAGGTGACTGTTTCTAGGGCTAGAAACAGTCACACGTGTGAGGAGGAGGATGGAAGATTGCAAATACAACAATAGTAACATTTCAGTGCAAGATTCGTTGGTGTTTGGGCTAGATATTAGGCCTACAAGGCCTCCCAAGACAAGCAAAGAAGTCTCTCTCTCTAGCGAAGGTGAAAGGACCCTAATTCACTAAGGGTACCCTCCACAAGTGGGAAAACTAGGGCAGCAGAACAATAATACAGTCATACATCCATATCTCAAGAAGGATCTCGTTTGGTCAAAGAATAAGTCTACTTGAGCAAAGGATAGAAGAGGAACATCTCATCTAGAAGGCTCACTCAAGGAAGGTCTATCTCTAGACAAGAAACAAAGAGGGAGGACGAAGTGCTGGTGAGAAAAATGCCGGAAGGCGGAAATCTATGTGCCAGGGAACCAAGTGCAGAAAAGAGGAAGGACTTGACTTGTGCTTGGAGGACATCCTAGTCAAGGGTCTAGGGTTTGACGTTGATCAAGAAAGAAGCTTCAATAAGAGAATACTTACCAAAGGGTTTTCCTCTCAAGAGAAGAGAGGTTTTGGCCTTGGGAAAGAGCCAACATTTGTGTTCTTGTCTTTATGTTTTTGGTAGTAGTTTGATGAAACACACACACTAATAAGAAGAAGAAGATCAAGCTAAGATAATTGTAAAAGTGCCTCACAAATTGTTATCAAGTAAAGAAGAATCACGCTACACCTAATTGCCCTAGATTCTTCAACATGGTATCAGAGCTAAGGTGATACATCAATGAAAGGGCAACTCAAGAACACTCATCAAGGAAAAGCATCTACAAGGTTGAAGTATCAAGCCAAATCTACTCAAGGAAAAGAAGGCCTACCATCTATCATTCATCAAGGAAGACTACATAGCAAGAAGAAGAGCCTTACACAAAGGCACCTACAAAGAAGAGCAGATCAAAGAGGGACCTACATCATCTACACGTTACCAAGCAAATCTCTTCATCAAGCAAATCCACTTGGAGAAGGCAACTTGAAGAACATCAAGATCCTAGGAAGGTAAGCCATCACGTCTTCAAGGAGAAAGCAAATCCACTACATCTCAAAAATTTATCAAGTAAGTATATGTCCCCTTCTGAATATACATCAATGTCTTTTTGCAAGGAAAACAACAAATTGGTAGGTACCAATAATTTTCTTGCATGGAAGAAGAGGATTGATTTACTTCTCAAGGAGAATGAACTCCTAGAACATGTCAAAGGGAATATCACTAACCCTGCTAAGGAACAAACTTAAGCCTTAGCCAAGTATAATAAGGATGAGACAAGAGCTCAAGGGCTTTTAATAGAATCAATCAAAGATTCTCTCATTCCTCATGTCTCCAAAATTGAAACATCAAAAGAAATTTATGATAAGCTAGTAGAGCTATTCTCGGTATCCACAGCTAGAGAGTGATATCTCTAAGAAATGAATTGTACACGATGAAGATATCAAAGGAAGGAATAGCTCCCTACTTCATGAAGATCTTTGAGATGAGGGATCAACTTCAAGAGCTTGGGGAAGTCATGTTTGACAAAGAAATGACAATTGTAGTGCTCAATGCTCTACCTGAGGATTGGGGCAACTTCACATCAAGCATACATGCCAAGAAGAAAGCAACCACACTCAGTGAAATGTGGTCTCTATGCAAGACAGGGGAAACCAGACTTAAAGCAAAGGAAGATGTGGGATTAAAGGAGCAAGCATTTGCTACCATGGCCAAGAGAAAGGGAAAATTTGGCAAATTTGGTCCATGAATAACGAACAACAAAGAGTCAAGACATGTCCAACATCCAATGCTATGGATGCCAAGAATATGGACACTACAAAAGGAATTGTCCTAAGCTTAAGAAGGACAACAACAACAAAAGAAAGAGAGAAGAAGTGAAAGAAGAAGAAAAGAAGCAAAAGAAGGAAGATCCTTCGGATCTCTACTATGACTAAGTCAAACTCTTTACTTCAAGTCTTCTTTCAAGGTTTTGAGTAGGATAGGAGCATGTAGGAATACAATAAAATTGCATGACTAAGAACATCTTCTAGAATCTAGAAGCATGAAGTACATAGAGTTCTAGATACTCATGAAGAAGTAGCATTTATAATGAGAATAAAAATGCATGGTTATAAATATCTTCTAGAATATAGGAGCATGGTAGATATAGCTCAAGATATTCATGTAGAAGGAGCATACCTAGTATAAGATGTTATCCACGATGAAAGAATATTGATCATGATTAAGAATCTTAGAAGACATCCATCATCAAAAGAAATGAAACATTTGCCAGTCAAGGGTCTTTTAAGATCCTAGGATGGAATCTTCAAAAGAAGGTTCATGAACCAAAGCAGATGTCTCAATGGGAATCCCATTCATGGAATTCAGAGAAAATGATGATACGAAGACAAGCTAAGATGAAGCAAGAAGGGCCACACCAAGGACAACCAAATGAAGCTAAGATGATCAAAGGAGAATCAAGATGAGGTATGTATGCATCAAAGTTTAGTCATGTTATCATTTATATATTATTGAGTCATGGGAATAGTTCTATAACATGATCAAGTAGGAAAGAATCTCTTTCACCAATGACATGCGCGAAAGCATGTACTACAATGCAATAAAGGTCAACAAAAGGATATGCTCACATAAGGAGTATAAGATTGCTTACTAAAAGGCAAGAAGAAATGTTGACTAGTCCAAAAAGTAAGCAATGAAGAAGTGCTCTCAAGAAGCATAAGGAGGTTGACCAATTTATCTAAAGAGAAGCAATTGAAAAAAGAGATCAAGCATGTGAAGAACACCATGATCACCGAGAATCACTTTTTGACAAAATACTTTGAAGATATCTCTCGAAAGAAGGCAAGACAACTCTGACAAAGGAAGGAAGAACCCTTGACACCTATGAAGGCCTTGGAGATACGAAAGACGCAGATAATTGATTCTACTTTACGAAGATGTCGTGATAAAGAAGCCATCCAACAAAAGAAAAAGCAATGTTGAAGCAATATCAGGATGAAGTCATGATGGGCTACTAGGTTGAAGCATGTAAACAAGCAAGTACGATGAAGCATCCATGAGAAGAGTATTCTGAAGCATGGGCAAATGACAAAGAAGTAGCCAAATGACAAGAAAACTTGATGTATGACAAGAAATCCACTTTCCACGAAGGAAGCAATGACATGACAAACCAAGAAGGAAAGTGATCGATGGATGGTGCCCTACCTAGAAGAAGTTCGAACAAAGACCTCATGACATCAAAGAAAGGAGATCAAGCAGCTAAAGGACCCACAAAGAAGAAGTTATTGATGAATGAAAGAGTCCCTTGTTAAGAGGGAGCTCTGACAGGTCCCTGATCAAGAGGGAGTTTTGGATCATCCCTGATTACAAAGGAGTGACAATTGTGGTTTTCCATTTCATGGGTCATGCACTAGACCAGGACTACCAACCGTAAGTCTAGATGAAGGCTATGAATGGAAATGTAGACACAAGATCGACACAACATTCTTTTCTTCACTTGGGAAGAAAGAATGGGAGGATTGGGTAATCATCTGGCATTCGATACTCATCGAGGATGTGTAGGGCATCCAAGACAAGAGTAGGCAAGAGGACTGATATTCTTTGAGGGCTGGGAACCCAAGACAAGAATAGTCCTAGAAGGTCATACTCAGTGAACACCCGGGTGGGTATGTACCTTGAGAGACAATGACTAAGGTGTCTATAAGTCATTGGTCTCGCCAACATTGTGCTCTGATCTATTGAGAGATAGAGCTATCAGTCAAGGCCTTGCTGTGGAAACAATGTTGGTTATTATTGTTGATTTGGGTAGCATCGAATGTGCTCTAGCCACGAAATTTGGTGGAGAGGCTAAGGCACATGAGATCTCCAATACCCAGAAAAGGTTTGGGCATATTATAAATAGTTTGGGAGATATTAAAATAATTAATATTTTTAATGGAGTCATTAAGTCTAAACTTAGGGAAAATAAAATATTAATGTGTATTAATATAAAACTGTGTTAGAATGGTCCAAAAGTCGTGGATCAAGCCAGATCTAATCTTAGCCGTTAATTGGGGACTTAATCTTGGTCGTTGATTTGCCAACAAGAAAAGTATAAGAGGAGGCTTGAGGGTCACTTGGAGAACACAGTGAGGGAGACTAGTCAATTCAATTTCTGGAGCGGGGTTAGTTGGGAAATTGAACCAGTGGTCTGGTGAGCAGTTAGGAGGCAACAAGTACAGAGCAGAGAGGTGGGATCAACCATTGGAGATCAGCGCTGAGGTAGGAGAGGCAGATGCAAGCCTTTTCAGGCAGACGTAGAGGCAGCAAAAGACTGTGCAGTCACTTGTTGGGCTTGCATGAGTGACGAAGAGAGGCCGAGGGCTGATGCAGTCAAGCAGGGGCTGATGCAAGAGCCACAGACGCTGGGATTGGGAGAAGTGTTGGAGAATTATTTCTCTCTGGGTAAGCTAGTTTGGCACCCTGTTGTACAGAAAAATTGTTGAATAATAAAATCCTCCCTTGCTGCACCGGTTTTCCCACATTGGGTTTTTCTGGGGTTTGTTGTCCAAAATATTTGTGTCAATGTGTTAATTCTTGTGCATATGTTTGTTTCTGTATTACGGTGTGATATCTACAACAATATTTATTTGAATGTTTATTGAAGTAATTTCATAAATAACTTATTGTGGAATAAGTAGGAAAAATAAATCAGTTGCTACAGTGATAGAATTTTCACATGGTATCAGAGGGAGTAATCAGAGACAGAAAGGGAAAATCAGTTATGGGTCGAGACCACGATGTAGAGGCATCCACGTCAGGGGACTCACACAAATTTTCAGAAGGTTGCACAAGAGAAGGAGATTTCAACTTTTCTATGTTGGCTTCCAGGATGGAAGAAGTGGCGTGTATGACTAGCGCTGCATCATCAAAAGTATGGTATATAGACAATGGAGCTTTGTGGCATATGATGGGAATCAGGGAGTGTTTCTCAGAATATCGAGAAGAGAAGCTGAACTTTCAAATCACCATGGGGAACAAGGCAAAGTGTACTCTAGTAGGGAAGGGTACCATAGTTTTTCAAACAGAATCGGGAGAACGGTTCCATGCTACAAATGTACTGTGCGTGCTAGGATTGGGGATGAACTTACTTTCCGTGTCGCAACTACAAGGCAAGGGCTATGACGTCTACTTCATCAAGGAGAAGGTATACGTCAAACACCCGCGCTGGAAAAAGAAAGTGCAGATCGAGATCAAAAGTAATTGGTTGTATAGATTGCAACTAGAATCACCAATAGGCAGTGATGGAGACAGGGACTTGAACGAACTATGGCACAAAAGAATGGGTCACTTGCACCATGGAGCTCTGAGAATTCTCAAGAGCACTGTAATAGGAGTTTTGGATCTGAGTAAGGAACGAGATGATGTATGCAGGGGATGTGTTCTACGAAAGTATGCCAAGGCAACATTTCCTAGGAGAAAACATAGAGCCAAGAGTGTACTAGGATTGATACACTTTGATATCTGGGGACCTATGTCCGTCAAAGCTCTCAGTGGTGCGGAGTATTTCCCTACGTTCATTGATGACCACTCAAGGAAAACTTGGATTTATTTTCCCAGAAAACCAAGAATGAGGTTTTCTGTCGATTCAAGGAGTTCAAAGCTCTAGTGGAGAATTTGACTGGGAAGAAAATAAAAGTTTTGTGCTCAGATAATGGTGGAGAATATGTCGATGAGGACTTCGCTGATTTTTGCGCTAAGGAGAGCATCATAAGAGAGTGGATAGCTCCATATAATCTGGAGCAGAATGGGGTAGCAGAAAGAAAGAACAAGACTATTTTAGAAGCAACTAGGGCCATGATGTAGGATCACGATATGCCAAAATTCTTGTGGGCAGAAGCATGCAACACAATAGTCTATGTTTAGAACAAGACTCCTCATCGGGCAGTGGGCAAGATTACCCTAGAGAAAGTCTTCACAGGGAAGACACCTGAAGTTAGTCATTTCAAGATATTTGGGAGTCTAGCATATTGCCATATACCCAAAGAAAAGAGGAAGAAGATGGATTAGACTGCGGAAAAGGGATATTTGGTAGGATATAGCGCGAACGCTAAGGCATACATAATCTATCTTCCAGGGAGTAGGAAGGTAGGAGCACGACGAGATGTAAAGTTCATGGAGGACAGGGCTTTCAGAAGATCTCGCGAGATGTCTTCCGAGGAGTAGTCGATAGAGGAGCCATTGGTTAAGCCTCTTCAACCAACAGAGGTAAAGAATTCTTCCTCAGGACAGGAAGATTCTCAGGATGAGGAGGAGGAGCGAACAGAAGCACCTGTTGGCAGAGGAAGAACTAGCAGGGAACTTCGTCAGATTTTGCGAGATGTAGAGGACTTCATCGGTGCGCCAAGAAACAATTAGAGGGAGCAAAAACAACTAGATAGATATTAGGCATTAGTAGCTCAGGATGGAGAGCTTGCCAGTTTCAAGGAGGCAACGCAACATCAGGTTTGGCTAGATGCGATGGTAGAGGAATACAACTCCATAATGGTAAATGATGTCTGGGAGGTGGTGCCAAGACCTCAAGACATATCATGGTATATTTAACATGGTTTTAAAGTCATGGTAATTGTGGCATAGGGAACTTTCAAAGGTTCATGCTAAGAAAAGGTTTGTCACAGACATGGAGAGAGAGACAAGTTCAAATTGAAGACAAATTAATTCATGGAGTATAGTGTGTATAAATTTGGATGCCCAAATTTCTACTACAAAAACTGATTATGTTTCTTCTATTTGTTAATTACCGAACAAAATTATTTACTGTTTCCTACAGTAAACACCGAAACTAATACACTGCAACCTTCACCATTTAAATAATATGTGGAAACAAGAAACTGAACAAGAAAGAATTACACAACACATCTACACAGTTAATTTTGGACAAGTGTCCACGTAAGAACCCAGTGTGGGAAAACGGTGTAGCAACTGAGGGTTTTATTATTATGCATTAGTAATTTTTGAGTACAATTCATTGGATGCCCAACTGGCTATCCGATACAAAGAGCAATTGGACAAAACAAGTAGTGAGATGCTCTCACCTTGTCACTAGAAGAATCCGACATTGATCTCGCTGGAGAAGAGCCTCTGCACAAAACTGGGTCAAGCCTACGTAGTCTCTATGTCACCTCTGCTGGGGACTGTGCTCCTCCTTCAGAACCTCTGTTGGCAGGAAACTTCGAATTTCTGCCTCTCGATCTCACAGAATCTGACATTGATCTCGCTGGAGAAGAGCCTCTACGCAGAATTGGGTCAACCCTACGTAGTCTCTATGTCACCTTTGCTCGGGACTGCGCTCCTCCTCCTTCACAACCTCTGCTGGCTGGAAACTTCGAATTTCTGCCTCCCGGTCTCACAACTCAGCTTCTAGCTTCTGAAATTCAATTTCCTCAGCAGGAATTCGATCTCCCTCTAGGCTCTACGCTGCCATTGCATCACCTCTGCGTGGGCCAACGTCAACCTCTCAAGATGTCGTTCTGCCCTCTCTTCCTTGTACTCTCTGACCAGGAAAATTTCCCTTCGACTACTATCCCTGCCCCTCACTGCAAGAGATCACTTCGAATTTCTCTTCTGCAGCTGCTCTGCTTCAAAAATTCTATCTTCTGATCTTCACTCGATGTGTGTTTTCCAAGTTCCCCGCAAGCCTCTATTTATATCTTTCTGTTGGACAACCAGCGACCCAGATTAACTTCTCATTAATGGATTAGATCATTTTGGCTTGATCCTCGTCTTCTTCTAGAAGTTACACCAACAGTTTAGATTAATACCCATTAATTGTTTTAATTTCCTAAGTTTAGACTTAGGGTCCCATTAAAAATAATTAATTATTTTAATAGAACTGTCTCCAAGTGGAATTTCCCAAAACGATTTCTGGGTATTAGAGAGTGCATGTGTCTAAGCCTCCCTGCAAAATTTGAGACTTAAAGCACATCCGATGCTACTAGAAATCAACATAGTGACTGTAAACTATAAACATGAATAAGTCATTAAAATTTAATTATAAATCCCAAATTAAGAGTCTTAGATTGTTGGCATTATAATGTATGTGTTGTACTTGATGGAAACCCACTTGTAGCAGATCAACTCACTTGTATATGGTAAGTAGATGAATCTACAGAAGATATATCAGATGTGATAGAGTGCAGATGAAAGATCACAGTATAGCAAGTAAACAACAAAGAATTACAGATCAGTCTTCACAGAATGAAGAAAGAGAGGTATACGCAGGTTCACCATTGACCAAGCCGTGTATACACGTAGTTTCACTGTATACAAGCTACGTATACGTACACACGCACTTTCACAAAAGGAAAAGCGCATACCTTGGAAAACTAAGTTTTTGACCCTAGGTATTTGGTCCATGGTATTGGTCCAAGGTATCTGGTTTGAGTTATTGACCCTAGGTATTTGGTCCAAGGTAGTGGTCCTAAGTGGTTTTGGTCCATGGTATTGAGAAAGGCCTAAAACTATAAAAGGAGGAGAAGATCATTAGGCCAAGGTGTGCAAGTATCGAATATATGATGAAGTGTGAGATCTAGTATGCAGGTTATTGGGTTATGGTGTATTGCTGGATCTGAACCAAGGATGAACCTTAGCGGATGATGAGGAACTAGATCTAATGATGGATCGGGATCTTAAGGCATAAAATGAACTATCAATGTGTTTTTGGTCATGAATATTCTAGATTTGAAGACTGATGCATATATTATTCTGTAAATGATATGATCTGGGTATAACTAAAGTCTGGAATAGCTGCAGAATTATGAACTAATGTTTACAAATGTATATGCTGGTTGGCTTTGAGAAAAGCGCATATACACGTAGGTTCGACACATGAAAGTAGCGTATACCTTATAAAATACATTTTAGTTGCTGCTGTTTGCTGTTGCAGTGTTTTGGGTTTTGGTTACTGTAGTCTGGTGACAGTATTATGAATGATCAGATTGATGGGTTGTCAAAGTGATTGATTGATTTGGTTGTGGTTGGTTCAAAAGGTGATTGGTTGATGCAGATATATTTGAATGAATTACACTTATGATGTTGTTGATGGATCCAATCTGAAAAATTTATGAAACGTGGTCCCTGGAGGAAGAAAGAAGTTCGTAGCCTTCTGTATGTCGGCACCTACGTACTAGTAAACATATCGGCTAGTACAAGAGCTAGGGGGTTGTAGCTCCCTTCCAGTAGTAGCTGGGAAAGAAGAGAAGGTAGCAGCCTTCTGCAGGTAGAAGCCTGTGTACTGGTATAAGTCTGCATTAGTACAAAATTGTAAACATAATTTTCTTATTATTAAAAGAAGACAGAGACGACAATAGCAGGTGGTTTTTACCCACATTGGGTTTCCACCTTATATCTTGGTGTTCATGTGTGATGCTTATGCTTTACTGCACTGTCTAATTAATATCTGACATACTGGTTAAAGTTCAACACATGATAAATTGGGTAAATCAAAAGTTCTCTGCATATACGCTGGTTGCTTTAATAACAGTCGCATGTACACGCTGGTTCACTTAGCTAAAGTAGCGTATACAAATCTGCCTATGAAAATGAAAAATTATTGAGTTACTAATACTGATTCACCCACCCGTCTCATTATTATTTCCAACAATTGGTATCAGAGCAAGTCCTTTTAAAGAAGCATGATCGCTTGAAGGAAGATCCATCATCGTGAGTAATCAAGAAAGTAGGGGATCTATCAGACCGCTAATCTTTGATGGGAACAAATTTGTTTATTGGAAGATAAGAACCACAACCTACCTTCAATCACTTGGAACAGATGTTGGGGAAATCGTGGAAGGAGGATATACATTTCCATGAGCAATTCCTACAGATACGACAGGTAAAAAGCAATATGAAATCAATGCCAAGGCTGTCAATACATTAGTGGGAAGTTTGTGACAATCAGAGTTTGTCAAAGTTGTGCAGCTCAAATCAACCAAAGAAATATGGGACAAAATCGTTCTAAGCTACGAAGGGGACTCTCAGGTAAAACGTGCTAAACTGCAAACCCCCAGAATTCAATATGAAACTCTTAAGATACACAATGATGAAAATATTGCTAGTTACTTCTTACGTATAGACGAGGATGTTAATTGCATGAAAATCTGGGTGAAGAGATAAAGGAAGTTACCTCAGTTGAGAAATTTTTAAGATCCTTGTCTGCTAAATTTGAATCAAAAGTATCTGCCATAGAAGAAAAACATGATCTACAGACTATTACTATGACACAGCTTCACGGAATCTTAACTGCCTTTGAGATGAGAAAAGGAGGCCCATCAGATATGAGAGAAGCCACATTTAAAGCTTCAACAAAAGGAAAAGGAGAACTCAATGAATCAGGACATATTTCAGAAGAAGAAGATGAAGTAAACTTTGTCAAGAAGCTTCAACGGGGTTCCAGAAGATTTAGAGGTAAACTACCTTTCAAATGTTTTCCCTGCAGTAGAGTCGGTTATTATGCTGCCAAATGTCCTCATAAAGATAAATATGATAAAGGGAAGGAAGAATCTGCAAAATGGAATAGAAAACAAATTGTAAGTAAAAAGAGCTATTATACTTATGAAGATAGCGATGGATTATCAAATAGTGATGAAGACGAAAATAGGAATGACTATAGACTTCTAATGGCTTATGAAGATGATAAATTTTTGGATGATTTAGAAGAAGATGAACTTCATGAAGAAATTTCTAAACTCAAAAATTGTTTAGAAGAAAAGAATATGATTATAGATACCTTGACATATCAACTTGCTGAAAGAGAAAAACACAATGAAAAACTAGAATGTGAAATTGTGGGTTTAAGAAAGGATCTTGTGAAAACAAATCTCTCAATCTTAGATTTGCTAAAGGATCAAAAATCTTAAATGAAATTATCAAAGTACAATGTTCTCCTCTGATAAAGACAGGTCTTGGATATACTGAAGAAGCATAGAACTTGTCAACCTCCATTAAAAGCTATCTTGATGCAACAAAGAACAATGAACAATATGACAATCGTCAACAAAGGCATAAGGCAGATCACCAGGTAAATTAGGCTCAGTTTGCTCCAAGGGTAAACAGAAGTCACAACCAACCTTACGTAAATCATACTCAATTTGTTTCAAAGATGAATAGAAACTACAATCACCAGATCAATAGATTCGATAATCGCAGGAATTTCTTTAGTGGTCAATGTTTCTCATGTCATAATTTTGGACACAAAGCTGCTCAATGTGTTGCTTACAAAACCATCATGACTAGAGAAGCACGAAATCAAAAGAATGTGACAAGGATCAAGAAAAGTTCCTATAATAACTTTTCTTTTCTTAAAAATGAAATAGAATGCTCAATTTGTAACAACTTTGGCCATGAAGAATCTGAATGCAGGAGTAAATTTCGGCAAATATCTCAAAAGGAGCAAACTCCATTAAATCCCAAAATATGGAGAAAGAAACAACCGCAAACAGAAAGATGTGGTATAGCCTTGTATGCAGAAGGACAAGAAAACCAGTGGTACATCGACAGTGGATGCTCAAAACACATGACAGGTGACAAAGAAAAACTACACCCATATAATGCCTTAGAAAAGGAAAAGAATGTCTCATTTGGAAACGACACTCCTACTGTCATAAAAGGTAAAGACTCTGTTTTCTTGAAAGAAAAATCTAAAGTTGGAAATGTTATGTATAATGGTTTGTAGATTTTCGTGGTGTGGTTTTTTAGAATCTAAATTCGGATATTCCACAGTTTTCATCTTTAATTTGTCGACGTTTTGAGTCTAGACCAAGACTCATCATGAGGACTGATTTACAAAGAAGAGAGACAATAGTAATAAATATGGTTATGGTTGTGTCAGATGTCAAGTATGTGCGCCGACCAACCCAATGATTTGAATTAACTTGATTTTTAATATTTAATATATTCTTATAATTTTTATGATATATTATAAAGTTCCTTTTTAATTTTAATTTATTATCATGCATATAATTATATTATAGTTTTTTTTATTAATTGCTTTGAGTTAATTGCTTGAATACTATATATATAGTAATATATATATATATATATATATTATACTATATATATATTTTTTTTTTTTTTTTCACTAAGTATATATCTATTGATAAAATTACCTAAGTTATGTTTTTAAGTGGGGGATGTTTTTTTTGTTATTTATTTTAATACTATCTATCATCTATTATATATATATTTTTTTTCAACCAAGTATATATCTATTGATAAATTACCTAATTTATGTTTTAAGTGGGGGATGTTTTTTGTTATATTATTTATATGTTGTTTTTTGTAAATAAGTTAATAATAATTTTGCTTTAATTAATTTTTAAATCTTAATAGTTAATAAATTTTTGTTTTATGATAATTATAAAAGTTCTTTATAATTTTATTTAATATATATAAAATATGTTTTATTTATAGTTTATTAAATTGGCTTGAGTTAATTGCTAAATGCTATTGTTTTTAGGTTTTTTACTAAGTATATATTTTTAAGTAGACTACTAAATTATGTTTTTTTCTAAGTGAGGGATTATTGTTTTATTATTTATATTTGTTTTTTGTTTAAGTGATTTTGGTTTATGTAATAAGTTTTTCTATTATCTTTTTATTTAAATAAATTAATTTATAATAATGATTTTGTTTTAATTAATTGTAATTTTATATTAATAATTTTGTTTATATTTATTTAATTTTGCAAGTTTTAGTTTTTAAGGAGGGTAATGTATTATTAATGTTGTGTTTCTAAGCTTATATGCTTGTTAATGAATTATAAAAAGTTTTATATGGTTAGGAGAGGAGCTGATTTGATCTAAAGATGAGAGGGTAAGAAGAAAGGGAGGGTCATTTTAATCCATGGGGGTGAGGAGTGAGGTCCAATTCCTACTAATTTCCAAGCCTCTATCCTTGTTGAGGTCATGTGGGTGTTTTATGATCTTAAGAGCTTCTTGGACTTTTCGCTTGAAATGGTGTTTTTCATTTGCAATGACTTTTGTGTTTTCAAGGCATATATGGTGGTTTGTCTTACCCGCATGTTCAGCCAAGGCTGAGGAACGAGTTCTTTCCCTACGGATATCTACACTATGCTCTTTGAGCCTGATACTGACTGACCTCCCTGTTTCCCCAATATATTGTTCTCCACAAGAATAGTTGATAATATAAACACCTTTTTGCTGGAGTTGTTCTAGGTTGTCTTTGACCGATTTCATTCTTTGTCTAATAGTTGTCAAGGGTTTGAATGAGGTTTTGATATTCTTTTTTATGAGAATTTTGGCTAGTTTGTCAGTTACACCATGAATATATGGAAGGTAGGCGCTAGTGGCTGGGGAATTATTAGTTTTGTTTTTATTGTTTCTAGATTTGGCTTTTTGAATGGCTTTGAAGATATCTTTATTATTGTATCCTAGGTTGGAAAATGTTCTCTTTAAGTAGGTGATTTCTTCCTCGGTGTGGCTCTCATCTGAAATTCTACATGCTCTAGTGAAGAGGGTTTGAAGAACACCCATTTTTTGAGCTGGTTGGTGGTGTGAATCTGCGTGGAGATAATTATCAGTATTCGCTTTTTTCCTGAACACTTTGTGACCTATGGAACCATCCTTGTTTCTAATGAGGAGGATGTCCAAGAAAGAGATGCAATTATTCTCTTCAATCTCCACTGTAAACTCGATGTCCTTGGAAATGCTATTGAGATGGTTTAAAAAGTTTTTAAGTTCATCCTCCCCATGGGGCCAATCAACACTGGTGTCGTTCACAAACCTGATCCAAAACTTAGGTTTTAATGGGTAGGTGTCAAGGGCCTTATTTTCAAACTTTTCCATGAAGAGATTGGCTACAATAGGTGAAAGGGGTGATCCCATACTCACTCCTGATGTTTGCTCAAGGATCTCCCCTTGGAAGGTGAAGAAGGTGGATCACAGACAGATTTAAGCTAATCTTGCAGTTTGTGGGTCTGCCACCTCTTTCACTACTTGAACTGCTTCATCTAAGGGAATCTTAGTGAACAATTGGACTACATCAAAACTGACGATTTTATCCTCCACATCTATCTTAGCATTTTTAATGAATTCAACATATTGGTTGGAGTATTTGATGCAAGAACTAGTCTTACCAACCAGCGGAGCTAATTTTCTTGCGACATACTTTGCTAATTCATATGTGGGTGATCCTATAATATTGACTATAGGTCTCAAGGGGACATCTGTTTTATGAATTTTGGGGGCTTCATAAATACGTGGGGTAATTTCACTGTCAGGTGTAAGGTGTTTTTTCAATTTTTCGTCTAGATTAGTTTCTTTGATGGCTTTTTAAACTAGTCTTGTAATTTTAGAGATGGGGTTCTTCTCTAGTTTTTTGTAGCTACCACTGTTGTATAAGTGGTCCTTCATTTTGTTTATGTAATCTTCATGATTCATTACAATAGTGGCGCCTCCCTTGTCAGCGTTTAGAATGACAATGTCAATGTCATGTATGTTGATGGTTTAAAGCATAACTTGTTGAGTGTAAGTTAAATGTGTGATCAAGGAAATGAAGTGGTATTTCAATCAAATGGATGTGTTGTTCGTGAGCTTGATACATGAGAAACCATGATCGAAGGTACAAGAACTCCAAACAACCTATACATACTCAAGGGAGGACAACAACAGTGCTATCTAAGCAAAAATGGTGAAAATTGGCTACTGCACAAAAGATTGGGACATCTAAGATTTTCTCAAATAAGAAAAGCATGCAGATTCCAGGCTGTTTGTGATCTTCCAGAAATCAGCCTTTCTGAAAACACTATATGCAAATCATGTCAATTCGGTAAGCAAACGAGATCTCACTTCGTCGAAAAGGAAGGGTCAGCTAGTAAGCCTCTTGAACTTTTTCATATTGATTTATGTGGACCATCCAGGAAAAAGTCACCTCATGGAGAAAAATACTTTATATTATTCATTGATGATTTTTTCAGAATGTGTTGGATAGGTCTTCTAAAGCATAAAGATGAAGCATTTGAAAAGTTCAAAAACTTCAAAGCTTTAGTTGAAAATGAATCAGATCGCAAAATCAAATGCCTCAGATCTGATCGAGGAGGGGAATTCACCTTGGATGAATTCTTTGACTTTTGTGAGCAACATGGAATAAAAAGGCAGTTTTCCACTGCAAGGACTCCTCAGCAAAATGGAGTGGTAGAAAGGATGAACAAAATTGTTCAACAAATGGCTCGAGCTATGCTAGATGAATCTGGAATTCCTGCAACCTTCTGGGGTGAAGCTGCATTTGCCGCCGTCACTATTCTCAACCAAGCAAATGTTTGGTTAAAAAAAAACTCAAACTCCACATGAACTTTGGTATGGTAAGACTCCTACTGTAAAATACTTCAAAGTTTTTGGAAGCAAATGTTACATCAAAAGGACTGATGAAAAACTTGGTAAGTTTGAACCCAGAGCAGATGAAGGTAGTCTTCTTGGCTACTCTTCTTGAAGTAAAGGATAAATGTTATAATAAATGACTTGGGAAAAATATTGAAAGTATTGATGTTGTGGTTGATGAAACATGCAAAAATCCAAAACAGATAAAAACTGAAGATTATGACAATGAAGAAGATGAGGATCATTTTCCCACATCAAATCACACTGATTTTGAAGAAGAAACCAATGAAACATCAGAAGAAGAGATAACAGTAGAAGAAAAGAATCCGTCTAGGTATGTTTAGAAAAATCATCCAGAAACGCAAATTTTAGGGGAAAAAGGGGCAGGTGTGCAGACAAGAACTATTACAGAAGCCTGAAGCTATCTAGCATTACTATCTTCCACTGAACCTCAAAATGTAAATGAAGCATGCAAAGATGAATGTTGGGTTAAGGCCATGAATGAAGAACTTGAGCAAATTGAAAATAATAATACTTGGGAATTAGTTCCTAGACCTCATGATAAAAATATCATAGGAATTAAATGGATATTCAAAAACAAGCTGAACGAAAATGGAGAAGTTATTAGAAACAAGGCCAAACTTGTTTGCAAAGGATATGCTCAACAAGAAGGTATATATTTTGAAAAAACTTTTGCCCCTGTTGCTAGATTTGAAGCCATAAGGATGTTTCTTACTCTTTCTAGTTTTCAGAAATTCAAAGTATACCAAATGGATGTAAAATCTGCCTTTCTTAATGGAGACTTAGAAGATGAAGTCTATATTGAGCAACTAGAAGGATTCATTCTTATAAATGATGCAAAACTTGTATGCAGACTCATAAAGGCTCTCTATGGTCTAAAACAAGCTCCAAGGGCCTGGTATTACCATCTAGACAAATATCTCCACCAACAAGGTTTTTCTAAGGGATCAGGAGATAACAATCTATATACAAAGATTGACAATGATAAATTGCTAATAATTGTTGTTTATGTTGATGATATCATTTTTGGTGGCAATGAAGAATCCATGAGTCGGAATTTTGCTTCAGTAATGCAACAAGAATTTGAAATGTCCTTGCTTGGTGAGCTTACCTATTTTCTTGGTTTACAAGTTCAACAAAATAAAGATGGTATTTCTCTATCACAAACCAAATATCTCAAACAGATCTTGAAAAAGTACGACATGGAAGATTCTAAACCAGTATGTACCCCAATCGTAACAGGTTGCAGTCTTAGCTCAAATGATGAATCAACAATAGTACATCAACCAACTTACAGATCCATGATTGACAATCTGCTTTATCTAGGAATAGTTGGAAGATTCCAAGCAAATCCAAAGGGATCACACCTTTAGGCAGTCAAAAGGATCTTCAAATATCTTCAAGGAACACAGAACTTTGATTTATGGTAGCCTAGAGATACAGATCTTACACTTCATGCATATACAGATGCAGATTGGGCAGGAAGTGTTGATGACAGAAAAAGCACTAGTGGTGGTGCATTCTATATGGGTTTCAGGTTAGTGTCTTGGTTCAACAGGAAACAAAGTTCAATTACATTATCTATAGCTGAAGCAGAATACGTGGCTGCTGCATCTTGCTGCACAAAACTACTTTGGATGATGCAAACCTGTCAAGACATTCAGATCACATGCACTCCACCCATCTCCATTCTATGTGATAATACAAGTGCCATCACTATTTCAAAGAATCCAGTCATGTACTCCAAGACCAAGCACATACCCATCAAGTATCATTTTCTACGTGAACAAGTGCTTGAACAAAAGGTCAAATTGGAGTATGTTCCCTCCAAAGAACAAATTGCTGATATATTCACTAAACCACTGCCCAGAGAGACATTTGAATATCTCAGACAGAAGCTGGGAGTAGTTGCTGCATCATCTTGCTGTTAAAATCCATTTTTTTTGAGAAAGGTTGTCATACGCGATTTTCATGTAGTCGCGTACATACGTTGGTTTTTGTGGGCATAGTCGCGTATATGTTGGTTTGAGGAAAAGCAGTGGGCCAAACTTAGGAGAAAGGGGTCTGATATGGTTTAGTGAATTATCTGCTCTGTTTGTTACAATCTGCTGATAATATGTGGAAATATGTTGGTTCTCATAAGTTGTTGATAACTTGATGTATATCTGATTGATGATGATGCCTTGATAATTCTTCTGATATATGTAATGATCAGATTTGACAGTGAACATCTAACACAAGTTCAGGGGGAGCATATGTTATAAATCTGATATTAAAATATAGCTCTGATACCATTTGTTATAGCTCTGATACCACTTTTTATAGCTCTGATACCACTTGTTATAGATATAACTCAGAAATATTATAGATCTGATATGAAAATATAAGATAATGCAAATAAACCCAGAAATAATATGAAATGATTCTTTATTGATCAAACCCTTAAGGTAGGGCAACACCATACATTCACTCGTTAAGGAAGGAGAACACTCTCCAAGCCATATGCCTATACATACAATAATCCTTGACACAATTCCTTGACTTCCCTCCATGAGCCTCTATATAGGCCTCATACATACAATTCCATGGATCATTACCATGGTTCCCTCATACCATCGAACTAATACCATGGGCCCATTACATTATTACTAACTACTTGTGGTCCCTTACATGATATGGGTTAACTACCTTATTTATTACTATGGCCCATCCCATTATTACATTATTACCTTGGGTACCTCCCTTTGTACCCCATATTATCCCCCCTAGGTATATAGCAACATATGCTTATAATAATGCATTGTTGGCATTATCTTGGTACGGATCCACATAGTTGTTTTGATTCAGGTGATTCTTTTTGATGGACATATACAAGTTGATGGTCTGGATGCTGTTCACAGATGCTTATGGAGCAGATCATACATGTTGTATGATAGTTGCTGATGACTATCATGATCTTGTTTAGATTTTTGGTCTCTGTTATAAATATCATGTATATCATTCAATGTAAAGGTCATATCAAGACCCATGATGTAATAATTTGTCTTTGTTTGTTGTAGTCTTTTGATGAGTCCCTTTTGGTCATATGAGGTAATTTGTACTTGATCCGGATTTAAGCAGGAACGTAATAGATTACAGAGATAACCATAAATACAAAGATGCGATAATCATAAATAAAGAGATGCAGCGGAAATAATACTTCATTTCATTAATGGAAAATACTGAAGTATGCTTACAACCATAAATGGAAATAAACCAGCTAGGGCGATGGTAGCTTATCTCTGAGAAGAGATGTGCGGCTACATGCCTCTGAACTGTTC